>VWZK01003016.1:552039-622615 GCA_013396935.1 Baryphthengus martii | reverse complement strand
ACACTTTTTTTTTTTTTTTTTTTTAAATTTCCAATCATTTGCCTGATCATAACCACACTGTAAAGCTGTCACAAAAAATATGGCTTCTGCAGTGAGGGGGCACCAGCCTGCTGTGGTGGAAGAGCAGGATGGAGACATTTTAAAAGGTCAGTAATAGACCAGGTTTTACACTTTAACTTCAATTACCCACACACAGGCGAGGCAAAACATTTATCTGGCTTGGCATTGCCTCGCTGTGCTTCCCCTTGGCAGTGCCATCATCTGGGCAAGCCCTTACCAAGCACTCGCAGGAGCGTGGCCAAGCGTTGCCAGCAGCAGCCGCACTGAGCACCCACTCAGTCGGCTGGCTGGACACAGAGCTTTTCCCCACAAGTCCCCAGTGCTGCTGTGCACAGGGCATCCCCCCACAGACAGCGGCAGTATTAAACCTTGCCTGCTAACTTAAAGCCAAGTCCCCTGACTGCAGTAGTCCTACAGGAGTGAGCAAATTTACCAGCTGTCCAGCTTCTCTCATGATTGATCTCTGGATGTTTGATGTTTGATTTGCTTTTCCTCCCTCTAAGCTGTAAGGCCATTTGCATTTGTGCTGTCTCCTACCCATACTCTGCTCTCTTGGCAATGGACTGGATCTCTTTGCAGCATGCAATCCTTTTCTAGTTTTCAGATCTGCAGTAATCCCTACCCTCACCTCGTTAACCATTTAAGCTGGGAGTAGGGAGACTGTGGGACTACACCAAGAACCAGACTGAAAATAGCCTAAAAGGAAGAGTTTTTGCAGTTTGAATACTTTTAGTAGATTTTTTTTTTTTCCCGTATTAGAAACATCTAAGGCTTTTGTTGTAGTTAGGCGTTGTGTGAAATCCTTTAGCCAGGTCACCTGGTATTGCTCTTATGGCTTTGCTTTGGGATGTTAGCACATATCATATCAACCGAGGATCTGGCATGTCTGGTCCCACTGTAGGCATGTTGGGAGCAGCACCATTGAGGTCTGCTCTCCATGTCGCAGGGTCTGGCCAGGGCTCTGTAACACCCCAAGACTGTGCCATATCAGGTGTCTAGTGGAGACTCCCAAGGAGCCTGGAAAACAGGCAAACCCAGGAAATCCAGAAACTGCAAGATGATGCCACCCCCCAGAGAGGAAGGTGTACCTCTTCTGAAGAGCCTGTTGGCTTGTAAGTATGTGTTCATAAGAATTTTCTCCTAAAAAGCTGTGTCTCTTTAGAGAAGTTCTAAAAATTGCTTTTCGGAAATGCTTACAATTGTAGAGCATAACTCAGTGGGATTCTCAAAATTTGTTCTGCACAGTAGGAACATGGATCCCCTCTGGGAAAAGGGGGTGGGAGAGAGAGGAGCAGCATGGAGGAGCATTTCCAAGCTAATCTGCTTCCAGCACAGGGAACACCAGGGCCAGGTCTCCCAGGCAGGATGCTCTGGTCTGCAGGACACTGCCAATGGTAGGATAGCACCTGCTGGGCTGTGAAATAGATGATACCCTGACTCATAATCTCCTCAGGTTTGCCTGGCTGACTCTTTTTTGGATTTCAGTAAGGTATCGTTAACACTGATGTGCCTTTTTTTGAACAAATAGATTTCATTCCTGAAGCTGACATCAAAAGGTTTGGTGTCTGGGGAGCCAACACCACTTTTCAGATCCACCATCAACTGAATTACCTGGGTGACTTTACTCTCCATCATGGCAAGACATGACAGCAGGGTATGGCAGGATGTGCTTTGTGTTTTGGAGGATGAAGATACTGGATCTTTGGCCTAGTGTGGGGCCTGGCTATCCCTGGCTGTTCTCCGAAATTAAGCCATTCATTAAAAGCAAACTGTATCTTAAATATAGCCACTGAAGGAACAGAAAGACATCGCTGAGAGATCGTCTAAGTGTACCAGATCCTGCCCTAGTGCAGAAATTTAGAAAAGATGGTCTACTTTTTCTTTCATTTTTAGGACTCTGTAGCATTTTCTCTGTATTACACAATCAAGTCAAGCTGTTTCTCACCAAGGAGGAGGGCTGCCATATAGCTGTTTTTTTGCTGGCTGCTCTGATAGCCAGGTATTCCCATTAGCAGCAACATCAGTACGATGGCAATAACCTGCTTGCACTACCCCCAGGAAAACAAGCCAGGGAAAAGCCCTGTAACAGAGTTGTAGAGTCCAGGAGTGGAAAAAGGAATTGCTCCTTGGTAATGCATCTTGGTCTCTCTTTGGTACCACTGACCACTTTCCTCAGATGGGCTACCTAGTCTTTGGAATCTGGTCCACTTGAGGCCTGGAAGGGATAAAAGTTAACAAATAACTGTAAAATCCATCAGAAATACTGCAAAGAGTGTTGTAGTCTAAGAGTTTGCATGGATCCTCAAAGGCACTTTGGTTTTAGATGCTTCCACCCTTCATGGTGGCAGAGTTGCTCTGCTCCAAAAATGGCTCCTGTAGGCACGTGATGAAGGGCTAGGTCGCAACTTCAGTGGTGGCAACTACAGAAACAATGGCAAGCAGCAGGGCTGCTGTCTGGTGCGCATGCACAGCTTCTCAGAGCAGACTTCGTTCGGCTCTCCGTAGACAGAGACATCTTCCACTATCTCAAAAAATGGCAGTTTTCCAGGTTGCTATATGTGCTTTGGTGTTTGGGTTTCATAGCAGCTGTATGAGACACCCAGCTTCCTGAAGCATACCTGCAGATCCAGAAGTAATCCAAAATATGTGGCTATTTCTAAACCATCATGCACAGACTTGATGGCTTTCCATTTCCAGATGGGCATTGCTTACATGACCAGTCATTAAAGGTAAACCATATGGCCATATCTCTTTTTTGTTTATTTCTCTCATATGTCGGTGTCCGGAATATATTTGGAGTAACTGACTGAAATAGGGGCAGGAGTCAGTCCTTTCCAGCTTACAAACATTTTACCAGTCAGCAAGCTCTAGCTGGCCGCAGAAAGGCAGATTCTCTACATTTCTGTGTACTGGGCCTCCTTTTGTAATTCCACTATGCGCTCTTCAGACAGTGTCATTAGAGCATGTAAAATTTAATTTCCATCTCATCAGTGTCAGAAGCTGATCAAAGATTGCCCACAAAAAAAAATTATTGTGCTACAGGCTGCATTCAGAACATATGGGCATAGCATTAGTCACCATGGCCTCCACAGCTCCTCCAGTGATTATCATCAAGGAGAAGAGGCATGTCGTATAGTTTAAAGGAAGACACACATTTCCTAGTATGTCTCCTAATAGTGAACACCTCTAATTCTAGTATGACAGGAGAAGTCAGAAATTGAGTCTTATTTAAATCCATAATGTAAAGAGTTGACCTCATTGTCACCTAAACTGCAGTGCCTGGGGCATGTGTGTTATAAGCTGCTTGCTTGCACTTTGTCTGGGGCAGCCCTCCAGTGCGAGCAAACACGGCTCCTGCCTAGGGCAGCGAGGCTGATAGGGTGGCAAGAAACAGCAGGGCTGGGATTTTTCCTCTTCTAATATCAGCTTCTTATTTCTGAACATACTGAGGAATGACACATTCCTTACACTGCTCACACCAAGGGGTGTTTTCTGTTGGCTAAACAACATAAAGTATGTCATTTTACTTAACCATCTTTGTAATCTCAGATAATGAAGCCACCAGGCACATATTAAAATTAGCGTTGCTGCCCTGATTAGACATTTGGGTCCTGGGTACACTTCTCCCCTCCCTGGCTTTATTCTGCAATGGGAAAAAATGATGATTAAAGTGCAGAAATGCAGTCCACCAGAAGAGGCCAGAGCTTTAGAACATGCTGAAATTGCACCAGTTTCTGAGGAAAGCACCTGCTGCCCTTCTCCTTAGGATCTTGGGGGGATCTTGACCATCAGAAGTCAGTTTTTAGCTATTCTATCATCTTGGCTACTACAAGGGATGAAACCCAGTGAGGGGATGTTGGTGGCCACCCAGTGTGGGATGCAGACTGGGAAGGACTACTGGAGCCCTGGAAATGCGATGAGCCCCAGGAACAAGGGTCACATCATAGAATCATAGAATCATCAGGGTTGTAAGGGACCTTGAAGATCATCGAGTTCCAACCCCCCTGCCATGAGCAGGGACACCTCCCACTAGATCAGGTTGCCCAGAGCCCCGTCCAACCTGGCCTTAAAAACTGCCAGGGATGGGGCTTCCATCACCTCTCTGGGCAGCCTGTTCCAGTGCCTCACCACCCTCATAGTGAAGAACTTCTTCCTAACATCCAATCTAAATCCACTCTTCTCTAGTTTGAATCCATTCCCCCGTGTCCTATCACTACCCGACATCCTAAAAAGTCCCTCACCAGCTTTCTTGTAGGCCCCCTTCAGATACTGGAAGGCCACAATAAGGTCTCCTTGCAGCCTTCTCTCCTCCAGACTGAAAAACCCCAACTCTCTCAGCCTGTCTTCGTAGAACAAGTGCTCCAGCCCTCTCATCATCCTCATGGCCCTTCTCTGGACACGTTCCAGCACGTGCAGATCTTTCTTGTAAAAGGGGCTCCAGAACTGGATGCAGTACTCCAGGTGGGGTCTCATAAGAGTGGAGTAGAGGGGGAGAATCACCTCCCTTGACCTGCTGGCAACACTTCTCTTGTTGCAGCCCAGGAAATGCTGCTTTTGATGCCGCATCAGGCTCTGTGTTCAGTGTAAAACATGTTAGTGGTAGAGGTCTGTGCCATTTCATGTTCTCCTGGGGCTACTGATCTTGGCATAAGGATGGCCCAAGTTACTCCTTGGAGCCCTTGAGGATTTATAAGACACAGGGGCATCACCTCAAAGTATGCAAAGATCACCAAAAATACTATGCAGAGGAATTTGCTTATCTCAGTCAACTGTGTGAGGGCTGCAGAGATAATAAGAAGAAAGCATTGTTGATTGATAAGCTACTTGTTTGAAAACCATTTGTGACTATAGTGCATATAGACATGCAACCTTTCATACTGCCTTGTTTATTTTCATGTAGACATGTATCAAAAGTGATACCTCCTCTTGCTATATCTGGGGTACTGACTTTCCTCAGGAAATTCACCTTGACTGGCTTTCTTTGTGTATGGACTCCAACAAATTCCACAGTCCATCATTTTGGTACTGTTTATTATTAAGAACCATCGATGTTCGATTGGCTGAGGCCAATGATATGAGGTTCAACAAGGCCAAGTGCAGGGTCCTACACTTTGGCCACAATAACCCCAGGCAGCGCTACAGACGGGGGCAGGAGTGCCTGGAGAGTGGCCAGGCAGAGAGGGACCTGGGAGTACTGGTTGAACACGAGCCAGCAGTGCACCCAGGTGGCACTGAAGGTCAATGGGATCTTGGCTTGTATCAGAAATAGTGTAGCCAGCAGGACTAGGGATGTAATTCTCCCCCTGTACTCGGCACTGGTGAGGCCTCACCTCGAGTACTGTGTGCAGTTCTGGGCCACTCACTTCAAGAAGGATATTGAGGTGCTGGAGCAGGTCCAGAGGAGAGCGACGAGGCTGGTGAAGGGACTAGAGGGAAAGTCGTATGAGGAGAGGCTGAGGGAGCTGGGGTTGTTCAGCCTGGAGAAGAGGAGACTTTGGGGAGACCTCATCACTCTCTACAACTACCTGAAAGGAAGTTGTAGTGGGGGTCGGGCTCTTCTCCCAGGCAACTAGTGACAGGACAAGAGGGCACGGCCTGAAGCTGCGCCTGGGGAGGTTTAGGTTGGATATTAGGAAGCACTTCCTCACAGAAAGGGTCGTTAGGCGCTGGAATAGACTGCCCAGGGAGGTGGTGGAGTCACCATCTCTGGAGGTGTTTAAGGAAAGATTGGATGTGGCACTTAGTGACATGGTCTAGCTAGGTGTTGTGGTGTTGGGTCGTAGGCTGGACTTGATGATCTCAGAGGTCTATTCCAGCCTTAACAATTCTGTGATTCTGTGATATGTATAGTAGATAAATATATTGTTGTTTCTTGCCTCCTGTGAATGTAAAGAGGAGAAACTATATCACTTTCACTGACTCTGTTTACGTGATGATGAAGTTGAAAGTTTCCATCCTTATATTTTACAACCTCTATGATACAGACTTGCTTTGAATTACGTTATTTCTTTCTTTACTCCTTCAGATAATCGTTCATTAGTTGCTGTGTTCCCCTGTCTGTCCACACAACAGAAGAAACCAATACAGAAATCTTCTCCTTTGGTATTTCCATCAGGAATAAGCTTCCCCGTGTGTTTGCTGTTTGCTAACTTCCCACTGGTGTTTGGGTTTGCTCCAAAGAGTGAATAAGGAACCATTCCCAGAAACGCCATCTCTCTTTGTGAAAAGCCATTCTGCAAGCAAAAGGTAGCTTTCAAATCATGTCAGGTCATACTCTTTTTATATAAAAATGAACTTTTTTAAAATTACTGCGGTGTTGTTAAAAATGAGATACTTCTCTGGGAAGTACTTAGGCAAAATACATCTTCAGGAAACATATCTGCTAATTTTATTTATGAAAAAAAGATTCTATGTTGTACGAATGAATTGAATCATCTTTCTCTCTGTAGTTTTGGTTTTTTCACTAGTCATTTTCAGCTTTCCTCAGTCTTGAGTGTCACTGTAACAGATTATATTGGTCACAAATGATATGTGCGGATACAGTTCTTCAGGATTTGAAATATATTTTCTTCTGGAGAATTATGATAGAAATATGAGTGACAGAATAAAAAAAAAATTCCTTCTGTGTGTTTTCAGGAAACTGTTCTTTAGCAAAGTGAGATCAGAAGTAGAGGATGTAGAGCACAGGGCATCTTGCGCTTTAAAACCAAATACGCCTCCTCCAAAGGAGAGATTTGCTTATTTCTGTGCAATGGAGCATCTAAAACCAGTAGGACAAAGTGAATCAGGTCATGAATGTACAGTTTGGAGCTTATCTTGTTTGAAGCAGTAATTGCATTGCCCAACACTTGCTAAGAAGCTACTGTTTGCAAGGCAAATATTTTGTATCAAGTCATTACTGGGTTTGTTACAAGCTGTGGACGCATAATAAAAAATGACTACAGTAATATCTCGATGATAGTTTTTACACTGATCAACTGCAAATGATCTGATTAACAGTCAGCTGCTGATTCCCAGTTTAATTAATCCTGATGGGCTATTGATGCGCTGCAACTGTTTGTCCTAATAATGAGTTTTGAAATTAGACTGCGACAAGCCACTTAGACAGCTGCCAAGGAAAATAATCATTTAGGAAGGCGAGCAATGGAGACGACAGAGGAGGAATGGCTGCTATTTGACAGAAAATTCACATGGCTGTGTCACATGTGTTTTATTTTTACATTTGGAGCACATTAACTGTACCAGCAGTAAGTGGTGACTGCGAGACACATAACTAGCTTTACAATTAAGAATGCTACTTCTCATCAGTATGCAAAAGCTAAACATGAAACATGAAGTGTGTTAATAGCAGAATATATGTAGCTACAGACCATTGAACAATTTAGGTCAGTCCTTTGAAATGTTTAATTAGACTAATATATCTGTTTGCAATTAATAACAGATGTGACAAGCTAATGTGTCCATGTACTGACAAATTAACCTTTGCCCATCAGCTGCTTGGATCTGTGAGAAAAGTGCCATGTTTTGCCTCTGTTCAACTGAACCTAAATAAAATTGCAGGGTAATTATAAACATAAATGTTAATAGAGTGTGCTTTCCATGGGAAGGAGAAGCCAAAGGCGAGTATTTCTCAGCCAGGTCATCGTACTGTACTTTGTCACATGACAAAACCTGCAAATTATATTTTTTCCATTTGTCTCAGTGCAATTAGTGTTTGGTTTGACAGATGCTAGCTCGATAGTCCTTAACGCCAATGGACCTGGGACATACCAGAGACCCTAAATTAATAGCCAGGGTAAGAATGCTTCCATAGCCATTCAGGCTTTGGCTTTATTTGCTGTCTGCAAGCAAATGTGCCCTCAATTTGTGACAAGCCTTGCCACTGAAGTGACGTGGCAGACATGTCTGTCAGGACTTGGGCTGAGGCCATCAGCATATTCCAGATAAGTAATGGGAACATCTCTAACCCCCTGGGCTGGTGATCTGTTTGCATTTCCAATATAACCTCTCTTTCTCACTCTCTTCCACTCTTTCTCCTCCCATTCTTATATATGTATAAAATATATATGTTTTAAAATTACAGGCATCTTATATATATTGTGTATACCTATTATAGGCATCTTTCCCTTCTCTGAATTAGGCTCTGTTAACAGACCTCTGTTATAGATGGGATTGATTGAGATTTTGTGTGTGTATACATATACTCACACACATACACACATAGATGTGTGCGCACATATGTATACACGTGTATATATGTATACACGTACATGTCTATTATTTATAGTAAAGGTACTTGTACATAATATTATAATATGAAATTTCAGATTCCATTACATGGTTATTTCCCTCTAGATTTGACCTAAACTGCATCCTTTTCACAGTTAAGATTTTGAAAGTGAGTGTTGTGTTTGGATGCTCCGTGTCTGCATGCCTTTGAAAATCAGCCTCTTTGGGCACGTTGATGTTGGCATGTTGGCTTTCTCTAAGTGCTCTCTGTTAACAACTGCCAAAGACTAGATACTGACCTAGGCAGGCTCAGCACTGCCAGTCTTGGAAGTCTTGCTCTGTGTTTTTACGTCCTTGTTTATGTTGATTAGGAATATATGAATAGATGACATCTCTGGAGGCTGGCTTCGTGCTGAGATGGCATGAAACCTGTTGTGTCATTCAGCATGGCACGTTCTGAGGAGCAGCGAAACCTGGGACTCCTAATGCAGCTCGAGATGAGGGTCTCCAGCACTTGTCAGTTTGCAGAAAAGCTTCAGCACATGCTCTCCATAGGTGCTTTTCACTAATATCTAAAGTTTTGGTCCCAGGATCACTCTACCTTGGAATTATATTTACAGCATCGCATCTGAGATTGACTAGTATCAAATTATCAAGAGGTTAGAACCAGCATCAGGATTTGAGGAAAAACTCATAAAAACAGAGCAACATTAAAACACAAAGGTACTATCAATTGCACATGCTACTGCTCCCTTGGACACCTGCTTTGTGCTGCTTGAATATACACATTAGGACTAGATGTAGATCAACATCCCTTATCCAAATAAGTGTCAAGAGGCAAAGCATCATTATCTTTCAGCCATAAAACCACAGTATTCACCCATTTTCCCTCCTAAAGTCCAGACACTTGCAGCCTGCATGTACTACCCCTAAAATGAATGCCATTGTCATCAGCATTCAGCACCATGGCCACAGAATAAAAGGAGCCCAGCCAGCCACATGAGAAAGAAGAGATAAAAAGAAAGCAGAAAGCAAAAATAAAATGCCTTAAGTCTGTGCTACAGACTTTTGCCCTCCCTCACTAATCGATTGTCCTCTCGGTGGAGAGAATGAACACTGAGTCACTGGTGTGCGATACTGGCTATGGATAGACCAGCAACCGCCCAAATTCATGGCACGATCCCGGCCCATGCAGGCTAGAGCAGCAGTGGGAGGTCGTGCAGCTCTTCCACCCAAATACTGAGCAGGAGCTGCTCCCACAACACAGGGGACTTTTCCTCCTTAGCTCTGACAAACCTTAAGGGAGACACTTGCCTGCTTTCGCTTGTTGGCAATTTCACTTCATAGCAAAAGGTTTCTCAGCAAAAGCTGTCAGAGAGACAGAGAGCAGGAGGAGCCATGGGGTTGCTCCACATGTGGTGGCACCTCTCCCTGCTCTGCGTTAGGCTCTGTTAATAAAGCCATGTTGTTGTCAGGATTTATTCGGAGTGAACCATAGGCAGGCTGGCCATACGCTGTGCTCAGCAGTGTTAACAGCAACAAGTCACAGGGCGTTCCTGCCTCTTGCGACCAAATATTCTGTCCCACAGCCCACATCTAAAAGCAATTAATTTTTTTTAACTGAAATTACCACTTTGCTTGAAACCCTAAATAGGCATTTTTCAGTTCTACCTTGGAATGATTAGTTTGATTTTTTTAAATTCTGATCTGGTAGGTATGTTCATCACTCAAACTCAAAATAAATTAGAAAGGTATGTAATCTGAATTGACCGACAGCTGGGGAAAGAAGAGCACAACCTGGTTTGACATATGAATGGTCCTGGAAGAAGTAAGCAATCTCAGTCTTTCCCTTGAAGCTCTACATGAGGACAACAGAAGTGAGAGTAGCAGGAAAAGGCTCCATGTGCTAAGAACCCAAGCATTACAACTGCTTGCTGCAGAAAGGAACAAGCCATACAACAGAAAATGCCACCTGAAACAGTTAAGGTGTAGACTATATGTATGATTACAAAAGAGATATGCCTCTGCCTAAGCACCAGCTAGCATCTCAAGCTCTTCTCTTTCTTTTAGGCAAGAGTTTTGAATTTTCTTTTGTGCGTTTGGTGACAGGACATGCATGTCAGGCATGTTTTTCTCTTTACAGAGCAGCAGAGGGGAGGAGCTGACCTGTACTCAGGTACTGTGAATGCCCAGAGCATGATCTGCAGCAGCCCTGTGCCAGCTACACAATGGACTGGTCTTTTCAGAAGGTTTGTTTTTAATAATTGTACAACTGTTCGTGTGTTTGAAGGAGAGAATAGGTTTTGAGATGACTCCTGCCCTGTCATTGCCCTGCGTATCCTTGGGAGCATGGGAGATAGGTAGCTGCTGGTGCTCAGGGGAAAAAAAAAGTGTAATGGATTGGAAAAATGTATACTTTACTTTGAAAAGTTCACCCACATGTTTCTGACTCGTTTTCAAAACAAAAAGAAATCTATAAATGCTACATAACTTTTTCATGAATATGGCCTTTATCTAGGCCACACTTCCAAAAGCGGGTTTGAACTACTACAATACTGCATCCTGACAGCTCCCGGTGTAAGGAAGCCCATGTGCTTCCAGGAAACCACTGTGACAGCTATATATGAGCCCAAATAGCAGGAGATATAAAACCAAAAATTTCTAAATGATATGTGAGACTTTGGAGTGGACTTATCCCTCTCACCCCAGTTCGGAAAAGTTCCTCACCAGCAAGTGAGTGTTTTACTGCCTTGTGTGTGGCTGCTGAGCTGAGGGATGTACCTGTGTCTGTTTCTGCAGGAAGCCAATATAGAGTTTTGGAAAGCTGAGTAGTTTAAAACCGTAGACCGTTCCTGGCCTTTGGGTTAGCATGTTCCTGCTGCAGCAAATCTCACTGCAGAGATTCAGAAGGTGGATGTTGTATGCAGGATCCCAGCACAATGCCCAGAGCACATGCTAAGTGTTGAATACACTCTTCTGAAAAGACTTTCTGTTTAGGTAGAAAAGAAGAATGAAAATCTGATATTCAACATAAAGGCAGACATAACTGAAAAGGTGGAATTAACTCTTTGACCATCATTCCTGCTATTTTACTTTTAAAAGTGAGGCTTTGTAATGTCTCCTCTTGCACACTGCAACTTTTGCATCTGACATTGCAAGAATTATTTTGTTTGTCTGTAGAGCCACAATCAAAGGATACATGTATGAAGGGTCTAATAATTTTCAGAGATTTATGTTTCAAGCCATTAAAGCTGAAATACATTACTACCTTTCCAAAGCTTTCAAAAAATAAGCAGATGAAAGCCCTGGGCTTTTTGTTGTTCTTGTTCTTCCACTTGTACAAATAACATATAATAACACCTGCATTCAAAACCTGAGTTTTTTGCCATTCTTATCCCAAAACAGTATAAATTGATGTAATCGAGATTGACTATTAAAAATTCTTCTCTACCTTTGCCTCAATTTACAGCAAAACAATATGGGTCTGGTAGACTGATATTATGGATACATGGTATTACTGCACAAGCTATCATCATATGAAATTAGATTCTCTATCAAACCCAAAAGTTTTAGCAGGATGAAATTATGATTCTGTGAGCAGGTCTCCTGCTCTGGCATCAACATTGATGCAAAATTGATGAAACTTCCAAGTGAAATTGCATTGTTTGATCTTCACAGTCCTGGAATAACATAGCCTAAAGCTACAGTTTCTGTAAACTTACTTTGCACAAACGACTTAGCCAGTACTGATGTATTGACATAGTGTGCCCATGAATGACATTAGGGCTACTTAGAAAAGAGACAAAATAACAGCAAAAGAATGCAGCAATTGGTTCTGAAATTACCTTTTTCCAGTGAACCTCTCTGAAAAATTACCTTTTTCTGCTGTCTCACTCAAAAATTACCTTTTCCAAGTGAAGCTTTCTCAAAGTGCCTTGATGTTAAGCAATATAGTTTTTAGTTGAAAATGTCAGAAGGCCATGAAAAGAAATTGATAGAAAATTTCAGGGTTCCTTGTTGATATTTGAAGCAGCCTGTGGATTTTTGTTCTTTAACACAGATCTCCTCTGCTGTGCTACCACTTTGATTTCTGTATTGCCAAAACCAGCATGTTTCTAGGCTTAATGGCTTCACTGAGAGGAATGTGAAGGTGATTTAGTTATTGCTGTGGAGGTGATGGTACCAGTAGGAAATTGGTAAACAGAAATCTTTGGAGCCCTTTCCAATCACTTAGAAGGAGGTGGTTTGTTTTTAGTGATGAAATAGAATAAATAATCTCTCTAAATGTCTTCCTTTTGAAAGCATATATAAATACAATAGTATCCTGATTATCTGAACTACTTTGGTGAAGGTGGTCGGTTATTTGTCTACATATGTGGTTGAGAGGGAATAGTGATCCCGAGCTCATGGAAATCGATGGAAGGGCTCCCAACGCCTCAGTGGGCTTTAGTTTAGACCTGCAACTGGAAGTTAAGAGACCAGGTGACTGCCAGCAGGAATTTAGAGTGGAGGATTGCACAGACAGGGATCAGATTTTTCTATACTTGATAAGACCAAAGCCTCAGGCTGTTCATGCAGGTGGATCTAACACCTGTACACAGCCTCAATGAACTGTGGCAGGCAAATAGGCAGAGTATTAGCAAAACCGGGAGCAAGAAGACACTGAGATTAAAGGATGGGCATCTGAATAAGACACCATGAGACAGCTAGTGGATAATTTTACAGTGAAATGGCAGTAATTGCACGTGTGCAAGTTTTTACTTCGGTAAATGCAAGGTTACCTTTCTCTGAGGAGTAAGGTACTTTGCTTACCGGGGTCAGAGAATGTGCGCAGGCAATTACTGGGGTAGAGCTGACTCTAGGCAAGCTCCCATTCTTGTAATGAATTCGTGTGCTCACGATATCAGGGAGCATTCATCTCACTTGCAACCAGGTACTTGGTCTAAACTAGCAATTGAGGTTCCCTGAATAGTCAATGGAGACAGAGATGCCCCTCCAGGTTCGTCCCACCTGTCCTAGGGAAACTTTCACCCCTTAAGATCACAGGACTTGAGGAAGCCCTGGGCACTCTAGCTGACTGCATGCAGTCAAGGTAATAATCTACATCACATGCATAGTGCCTTCACAGAGGTGACCCTTGTGATGCACACTCCTTTGTGCAATACTCAGCTTTGTGGTTAACCGGCAGTCTACCTGACACGTGCAACATTGTCTTTGGTATCCCTTTCCCAACAGGCCCATGGCTTAGGAGGAACTTGCTGGAGGCATTTGTCTCTTCCTGTTGACAGCGGAGGGACTCTGGTCTAGCACAGATGACATTTTGTTACATCAAAGAAGATCCTGGCCAAATGGGGCAATTCCTTCAGGAAGGTGTGAGAACGAGGTCTGGAGACTAGTGGCATGGATGTTCTGGGCTGATACGAATGAGCTATTGATATGAGATTAACTTTACCTCTGAAATGATCAACACCTTATGGAGGCAGTGAACAAGGAGCTGCTCAATAGCAAGGGAGAAGTGTAGTCTTAGACTTTTTAACTTTTTAACAAAAGGACAGTGGCTCCAGCTGGGTTTTGTGGAAGAGAAAGGCGTACACAAATCATAATTTCAAATGAGTTATTTAAAACAGATAAATGATAAATCAGTAAATAAATTAAACACAAATTTATTAGAGATAACAATAATAATGAGATTCATTGCAAATCCCTTTTGTTTGTGTATTTTGCTACACAGGAAACAGAACAACGCATTTAATAGAGGATACTTGAGCATCAGCTGTTATTGGTCGATGAACACTGCAAGATCAGCTTTGAGGTTTACATTTAATTACTATATTGAGCAGATTTAACCAGATGAAAGCCTACAGGAGGAACAAAACACTTTTCATAGAGACATGCATGTGCTTATGTAAGTTTCTGAGGCACTGTAAAACATGTTTAATAAAAGTCATGGCATTTCAAACTGATACCCCTGAGTTCCTGAATTCAGGGCAAGCGCGGGATCAACCAGAACCCTTCAAATTGTGATTTATTTTTTTTTCCTTCCCTGAGAAAAATCTATGCAATCATTTTATTGATGTCATGTTTATTGACTTCAATCATTGGTCAATACCCTCTGCCTGTGGCTCTGACATTGGTACTGGGATTGTAACTACAGCTGGGTAGAAACATATGGTTGTGCATTGTGAAAGAGGTTTCAGAATTTGTTTTGAATGTCTAGTAGTATAAAAAACTGAATCTTTCTGTATTACTTCATTAACTGAAGTTTAATGAAACTGCTGGAGTCCCCTTAAAGCATTTTGGAGTATGTGTATGTGCCTTGGTAGCTGTGAAAGGGTGCTGTGCTATGGTCCAGCATGTGTCTGAGGGTGGGTCATGCTGACTCTGAGCACCAGCTGGGCGGTGGTAGGAAAGTCACCATGGTCTGATCTTGGAAACATAATTTTTACATATGTTTGAAATGGGGGATTGCCTTTGCCAGTTCTCTCTCAGGTCACTGAAGGCTCAGGAGGCCTTTCCAGCAGGTGTGGGAAGAAGGATATGAGTGTAGGTATTTATACTCACAATACGACAGTAGCATATGGTATACTTATGTTGCAGCAGTATTTGAGGTAGGGCCAATCTTGCTGGTGATGGATGTTAATTTTTTTTTTTAATCCTGTTTTCTTGTGCCAGTCCAAATCTTTCTGTGTGCAAACAGTTTGCCGTCACTTCTGTGGGGAAAAGAGATGCACTCTTCCACAGGTGGCTCAGGCAAGGAGCTTCATAGCACTCCTTGCCCTTTAATCCGGAGCCAGGAGCCTTGAGAGGGATGCTAGTACAGGAGGCACAGATACCTGTGTAGAAGTCAGTGCTCTGTAGAGCGAGGCAGTGACAGCCAAGGAGCTAACAGCAGAAGATTACTGAGCAAATCCTGCAAATGACAGCCTCTGTGCAGGGTTAGTACCTTCTCTATAGATTTGAAGCTGGGAATCCAGGTCTTGTCTTTTTCAAGCCCTTCCTCTTTCTCCCAGCAAGGGGACCCTCCCTGTTGGAAATGCCATCTTCACTAGCCCCTCCCATGAGGACATGGCATGATACTACCCAGAGGTGTGACTCTTAACCAGCCAAAATTATAATTTCTGTGATTCTATAAAAACCACAAAGTAAAACCATGTAGCTACACTCTACCAGGCATGCCAGTAAGTGCCCTACAGTTTTCCTAAAGGAAAGAGTACTCTGAATCTTTTAATTTAAAAGATGTGAGATAGGTCCCTTCCCAAATCAGCATCCCTTCCCAGGGGAGTCAGCTCCAAGACCCTGCAGTCCAGCCAGGTCTGCCTCCAGATCTGCCTGTGCTGACCGCAGCCTTGGGCAGCTTTCAGGGGCTGCCAGCAGACTTGCACCCCAACAACTCCCAGAGGAAGTCTGTTGTGTTGAAAGAGTTGTCTGTTTGTTAATCAGGAGGGAGAGGCCAGCTCTTTTAGTGATAATTAACATGGTGCACTCGGGTACCCCAGCATGGAGAGAGCACATTTTAACATTCAGCTTCCTTCCATGCTGAAACAAATGATAACCTTTGGTATTTTACTCATTATTACCTCATTAACCTGCTAATGGACACATTGCATGACTCATGTCTGTAGTTATAGAAAAATCAAGGGGAGAAGTAAAATTCTGCAGATTTCTGAAATCCATTCCAACAAGCTGGAGCTCTTTAAGGGAACTAAATGTGGAGTAAAGCTGAATGCAGCTGGATCAGTTTGCTGTTATTTTATAAAAAGAGGCTGGGATGACATACCTTGCACATCTAAACTTTGGAGTGACTGGGAATTTTGGGTACATGAGAAGCAGAGGCTAGAGCAGTGGAGGTCTTGCCTGCAGAATATGTGAGGTAAATACATTGCTATTTTGAGATTTTTTACAAGGTTATGTGGGCAGGAGGGCTATGGGATCCCCTGCCCCGTTATAATTTTACATTCCTTAAAAATAAAAAATATATGATGAACAGAATAAAGGTGAGGGACCGGGGTCATTAATAGGCCAGATAGGATACTATCAAAGTGTCTTTGGCTCCCTACGTATATTAGTAGTGGAACATCCTTGCCATAAGGAAGCCGGCATAACCCAAATAACTACACCCCAAACAAATCCTCCTAAAGAAAATGCTCAGGTTAAAAGTGCAGCCCCCTTCATTACCTTGTGTTTTACATCACATATATACTTAATGTTCTTTCAGATGTTCCTGATGTTATTTTCCACCTAACAAGGTCCCCAACAACACACCGTCCGCCTTCATTCCCAGTAATTTCAGAATGAGCTGCCTCTTTGCATTGTTGATAGCTCACCTGTAGATCCAAACTCCAGCCCTAGATACTTGTGAGGAGGAGGAGAGCAGTGCCAGAAGAACCCAGAGTGTCAGATGCTGGGGCTTGATTCCCCCTGCCTTCACTCTGTCCTGAGTGGACACCAAGTCCTTCCCCGGCACAGGGGTCCCCGTCCTCTACGTCCACGGTGATCCCCTCTGCGGCCGAGGGATCCAGGTCCCCCGGTGCTATTAGGGACCCCACCACTAGATGTCCCATGGATTAAACCGGAGGGAAGGATGGCTTTATTTGTATTGACAGCCTGGCCGTGAGGGTCTGCAAGTTTAGTAACGCCAGGGTGAGTTTCGGAAGCTGCGGTTAGAGCGGCTGCCCCTCGCCGGAGACGGGTGACCTTCGCGACTGCGGCGCGGCTGTCGCGCCTGCTACACTGCGGGCACACGATACCGTTTATTTTGCAAAGAAACAATTAGAAAGAGCCTGCACAAACTAATTTAAAGCCCGAATTTTAGTGCATGCCGCATTGCATGGCTACAGACAGAGGTAAGACCAGGCTTTGGTTAAGGTGTTCTCCACCTCTAGAACCACACACAGCTGTCTGCCCTGGGATCAGGCTTTTCCCTTTCTTTTCTTTTTAAGGACAAGCATTTCTAATAGGAGCAGGTGTCACATTTTTTATTTGACAAGAGGGGCCTAAGGCTCTCTGTATCAATTTATAGAGACTGAAGGTAAATTTAAGATAGTTTTTATTTTCTGTCATAGTCCACAATTGTCCTGGGTTACAAAATGGGACAGCTCAATAGCTCAGAAACATGAAGTTGTTACTAGGTTCTTCAGGTCTCTGCTAGGATCTGAGAGGTTCAGAAATCCTTCTTCGTAGCTATGTACTTTAACATCAGCAACCACATCTATTTAAAAATGCTGGGGCCAGGGGAAGCAGAGGAAGCATTTATCAATATTCAGAAAAATACATTGAAAATATGGGAATTAAGTCTAAAATGCTGCACTTTTTTCCAGTGCCTCTGAGGGAGACTCCAAGAGATACAGGCATAACCACCATAAAGATTGCTTCCCACAAAAATAAGGATACAAGCGAGCTTATATTACACACACACACAGAGTGAAAAAAATGAGAGCCTGTATTCTCCTAGAGTCAAGTGCCATGGACTTGTTTTATGATCTGGAAAACCTCTGACAATACATAGATGTCTGGAAAAAAAAGTAATAAAAATATGCAGCTAGTATTTATGTCTTGCCCTTTAAGAAGAAAAAAAAATAAAAGATGAGTATGATCATTTATATATTACAGGGAATATGAGACTTGCTTGATTAAAACCTCGCTGAAAGAATAAACCTGTTTCAAAACCCTGGCAGATTAGTTTATATAAGGCCAGGGATTAAGGATATCCCTGATGTCATTTGCCTTTTTTTGGTGTGCTGCATTATGACACCCTTGAATACTTCTGCACTAGCCACAGGCAGTGACATCCAGTAGTGAGGGCAAAAATGAGCAACTACAAGCTTTTCTTCCAACTTCTAAACTTACCTGATAAGTAGCTCAAAACATGATTCTCCTCTGTGACAGCCCTCAGGCTGTCGAGTGCTTATAGGAAAACTGCCACCCAGCCCTTCACCTGATGAAGCAGGGAAAAAGCAGCCACAGCAGATGAAGAGTTCAAGGATTGTTTATTGACTGTTGGTTTATTTTGGTTTGCTTTTTAAGGGGAACTTCCTCAGCATTCTGTGATTCTGTGATTCTGTGATTTATTGTAGTCAATTTGATTCACCGATATCCCAAAGGAGACAAACATACAGTTTAAAACCATGGACTTTCAATACAGCAGCAGATCCCAAACCCCCTCAAATGGAACCGAACTCTGGGCTGCTGCAAAGCTCCATAGGGTGGGAAAGCAAAAAGAGGTCGAGGCATTTATGGCAGGAGACATTGGTTGTTGTGCTTATCTACACTGTGCGAAAACCTTCTTTATTTAACAAATTAATTTTCCCATCATTGCTAAACAACAGTGAGGGTCTCAGAGCTAGGTAGTTGGCTCTGTCAGGGTCAGCAGGCTGAGGGGTTACGCTGGTGCCTTGGATGTCTGCAAGCATGAAATCGGAACAGACCAGGACAAACACTTTTGGAAAGCAGACCGTGAGGTAGACATGGAGGAGAATGCTGCTTTCTGCTGCTGTGCTGGCTTTCCTGGATGAAAAAAATGTTGGATTTGAAAATGGAGAACCAGGAGGAGGGAGTCTGAGGAGCAACCTGGGTTATAGCTGCTCATCAGGCATAACAGCGTCAGCAAAGCCACCATAAATCACATGGCGGATTAGCGTGTTGGTATGGATATATCGATGGCTGATGTCCTTTGAGTTAAATAACACAATAAACATGGATTTGTAATCTTAAACCTCCTCCTGCCGTGCTTAATGAATTTTTAGTTTAGGACGTACATAAATAATCAGGCAAATCAAACAAAAGGAATTACATTTTACAATGAAAAATAATTAAACCTAAAATATAAACTAAGTCTATAACCTCTGCCAAAAAGTGCAGGAGTACACTTGCTCAGCTTTAATAGTCACATACACCTACAGATGAGAGGCTTCTACAAATACTGTCTTTCGTAATAATGTAGAAAGCAAAGCTGTACCAGGAGCAATAATAACTTCTGAAAGCTATCGAAAAATAAGGTAGACTTGAGATTTGCATTCAGGAATTAGTTTTTAACATAAATACTAATTCCAATTAACTTCCTTAGATAAAATTAAAAATGGTTTATTAGAACAATATTGTTTAAACATACAATGCAGAGCTGAATTTCCTTCTAACTGGGACATGCAGTAATAGTGAAATAACACTGAGTCACATTTGATATTGCTCTTCTGAAAACTTAATAGGGAAAATTTTCTGTTGCTGAGGCTTGATACTCTATAATGCCAGCTTGGGTTTTTCTTTGGGTTGGTTGATTTCTTTTGTGAGCATACTGTTATTTCATATTCTTTTTTTCATTCCCCTGCTCAAAAAGAAAAAAGTGAACAAGCAACACACAACCTTTGGTAAACTGATCTGTGACACCCCTTAATCTTTTGATACTGCCTTGATTTCTAATTGTGTTGTTCACATTTTTAGTAAAAGAAATATGAAAAAAATCAGAAATGTAACCTATATTATTATACTTTAATGCGATGTTCTACTTTTCTGTTTGTAGTTCTTGAAGTTTTTGTCTTACTTCATTAAACATTTAATAAATCACTGCCAGTTTTGTGACAGATTTTAACCATAACACAAACAGCAGGAGGTGTAAACTCAGTTCAGTTCGTATAGGCATATAATATCCGTGTCGACATCATCATCCCCTCAAGGCATATTGGCAAAACGGCCAATGGAAGCTAAGCTTTTTCCGACAAAGCTTCGAAAATAAAGTTTTCTTCTTTTATCTTACTACAAATCAATTGGATCCCTTACAGCAAAATCCTATAAAATAACTTCAAACACCGCTTCTTAGTCTAAAAATTTGTATTATGGCTAAAACTCTTTGAAGTTTTATGACTGAAGTTTGGAGGAAAATGATTTAAGTGCTATCTGCTAGACATCAGAGTGTCAAAATTTTGCTCAGTTTTCTTGACACATAAACTGCTACCTGCTGTATGTTTTTTAGGGTTGGGTTGTGGGTTTTTTTCCTTCTTTCTTTTAACCATCTAATCCAGCTTTCTTGATAAAAGTTTCTTAACTGCAGTTTAGCCCATTGAATTAATACCCTTTGAAAGTTCGGCTTAAAATAACTGATTACTTTCTTTTTGAGTTTTGGCTCCTCTGATGACACAGGTGGTCATGGGGAAAAGAGCCACTTTCAAATATTGAGCTGATTTTTTAATAGAAAATGAAGCCCGTGAAGTGCTCAAAACAACACATTTGCAGAACGTGCAGCCAAGACCATCCTTGCCTCTCCCCTTGGAGCAAATGCTGTAAGGTCCGTTATGGTGAGCTGCCTTGCAAAGGGGAGTAAAGCTCCTGCAGGAAAAACCTGCAGTGCAGGCAGCTAATAGGACACCCAAAACCACTGGCAGTAATTCAGGTTTCATGCTGCTCCTTTTCAAACATGTGAGTGAAAGAGACACCCCCCCATCCATGTCAGTCTGCAGGCAACAGCAAGATGCTGATGAGCAGGCAATGGTTAAGTGCTTTGTGTTGATACTGAGGTATCTGAAGGCCCCAAGAGGTCAGGAGCAGGACTGGTCCTGGCCGGCTGCCATCAGCCTTTTCCATCAGGTGGACCCCCCAGGTGGGTGGTTGGTCCTTTTAAACAGACACCTGAGCTGTGTGCAAATGCCAACATGAAATGCCTGCTGGAACCACTGAACAGGACCACTGCAACAGGCTGCCTGGAGAGTTTGTGGAGTCTCCTTCTCTAGAGACTTTCAAACCTACCCCACCACCACCACCCCCGACTCCTCCCCACCCCGGGATGTGTTCCTGTGTAGCCTGGCCTAGGTTATCTTGCTTTGGCAGGGAGGTTGGACTTGATGATCTCCAGAGGTCACTTCCAACCCCTACCATTCTGTGATTCTATGATGCTGCTTGATTAAAATGCCCACTGAGCACAAAAAAAAAAAAAAAAAAAACGGAAAAAGGATTTTGAAACCAGGTAAAGAGAAAAAATACAATCTATTTACTTTTCTATTCACTTTTTAAAATTTGATTGAAGACTTAATCAGGAAAAACTGTCAAAAATATTTGCTGTAGAAGAAAAATAGTGTTGTATTGTCAGAGCTGCATCAAAGCGACTTGTGTCAGAATTCAGTAAGATGGTCTGCATACAAAAATTAAGTAAGAAGTGTGAAATCTTCACAGAGAGCAATGGCAAAACAATGTGGAAAAAACCCCAGACAAACAAACTCTGTCATCCTGCATACTGCAGCCTTGCAAAATTTTATTCACCCAAGATAAGTGATTTGTTTTGATGGGCAAGCAAAATATAATCATTTGAAAGAAGTAGGAGGGAAAAAAGAGGGGGGTCCATTATCATCCTCTCGGAAAAGGGTGGTTGAATAGATTTTTGTGCCTGAGCTGGTAAATTTGTAGTACGGCTTTGCATGACTGGAATAATATAATAAACTGACTTAAATATAAATGCCATTTAGGAACTATTCCATAGTGAACAGTTAAAATGATGGCATTCAACAGAACTGCCACAACAGAGCCTACTGTTGCTGCTAATTTGCTGAAGTAGATCTGCCGTCTTTACTTCCTCCGCTGCTCCTGCTGCACCTCAAGGCATGCTGAGGGCTCATCCATCATGTGCTGGCTCATAACAAGGCAAGAAGAGGAAGCTCGATTGTAGTGTACAAGAAACTGAAGTGTAGGTCCAAAAGGTCACAGGAAACCATCAACTGTTTAGAACGGGCGAACTGAAAAAAGATCTTGCTGAGGAAAACATCATATGAAGACAGTCGGTATGTTCCTCTAGAGCAGGCATGGCGGTTGCTGTTCGTGGTGGTGGAAGCGGAGCTGCGTGTGGGGAGGGTGATCCAGAGCACTCTAAAGACTTGATAAGCTTTTAATGCAGAACGATTGCAAATTGCCATTAATGCTCCAATGGAGAACTGAGCTATGCAAGATTTTTCCCTTTTGTCATGTGGCATTAGGTCAAAGAGTGGATAATAATAGCGAAACATTCGTCCCACCAGAGAGCTGCCCTGACACATGCTACACGCACACATGGGCATGGTTTTTTGGCACCTACACACACAATGCCTTGACCTAACTTTCAAACAGTTGCTCTCACATCACACAATACATGGCATTGAGCAGGTCCCAGACTTTAGCAGGGAGCTCTGGAAATGTGCCTTTCCTTTTCATAATCTCACTTGGACTTTTATGAGATAGTAGCTAAAGGAAGCCACACCAGCTCTCAGACAATATCTGGGTGAGTATTAAACCTCCTGGCAAATGGTTTAACACACTCTTCCTAAGCCAATTCTTTGCGATAAACCACCAGGCTGCAAAGCAGATGATAAAGCTCCATCTGACAATGCAGTCCAGACTTCACACTAGCAGTCACGTCGATCAATATATGAACTAATGTCAGAGTCTTCTCTTACTAATGAGCTGCTGCACCGAGACATAGCCTTGCTATCAGTCAGATACCTGTAATGAGGTAGAATGAATGGCGAGACCGCTCTTCAGACACTTCTTCTCATCCAGCCACAGAGGGGCTTCGTTGTTCACTCATTTCAGAACAGACCAAGAGTTTCTTCCTGGAGGTCTCTACCAGCATAACACAGTTACTATAGCACCTCATTTACATGTTAACTGCAGCCATTTGGAAAATTTCTGGCAGGAATGAATCTTTTTTTCCCCCCTTCTAATCATTTGCAATCCCAGTGCTTGCATGTAAGGACTGTAGCCCCAGTGCTTGCATATAAGGATATCTTAATGTACACTTCAAATTCAAATGAAAGGAGCTTGCCATGTCCCCAAGTTGGACACCTTCATGTAGCGCTCTACTTTCCTTAAATTATCTGGCTACAAGTCATGTTTGTCCAGCCACTCATGCTTTGATTTAAGCAGCCACTACCACACAGTGGTGTATCGTGTTTACACATCTCTTAGTATTACTGAAGGAACCAGAGGGATGTGCTCCAGATCCATAGCTTTTCATCAATGTAACAAAGCCACAGTAATGATTTATTTATTTTTCTTTGCTTGTCATACTACTGTGGAATGGCCTGAACTGAACAGTTACTGCCAGGCCCAGAGGTTCTGCCCAAACCAGACCTAGGGCCATTTGCTAAGAAGGTAATTTATAGCTGCAGTGACTGAAGACGCACCCATAAACTGTAGGAGGGAAGGCGACGATGAGCAATAAGGAAAGCTCCAGCATTTGATACAATCTTCCACGCCACCTCTCAATGATATTCTTTTTTTAGTCACTAAATTAATAGCAGGATGGTTTTGTTCCTGTACTGTGGTTAACTCTCAGCACAGACAACTTGGCTATTATTTGTTACTCCTATCAAAATAGTCATTACAGAAAAGCTGGGCTTGGGTTTGAATTGCAAACCGAGGTTGTGACTTGTATCTTTCTCATCTTCCCAAATATTTCAGTCAGGTTTTGTTTTTCTTTATCTTAAACCAACATCTTACATCTCTCAGTGGCAGATCTCAGCATGCAATTATTTATTCACTTCTCATTCCATGCCACATAAAAAGGGTTATCAAGTTTGTATCTTTAGGACTAATGAGCTGCTGGTTATCACTTTTGAGGCAATCAGCCAGCAGTATCACTTCTTATCAACCGACAGAGACACCGGTGCATTCAAATTTCTCCATGAGGCAACTCATTCATCCCAAGTTCAGCCCTTGTTTGTTTGCTCTGACAGATGAGGCTGCAAGTGACAAGCACTGGGAAACCATAAATGACCTGTCCACTGGAGCACCGATATGGTGGTTCATGGGGTCTCTGACATCAGTTGATGATGTATTGGGGCAGGCAGATTAGTGGCGCTCAGCAGAAGTCTTTGCATTTGTTACTCCATACGTGCATCCCTTCTCAAGCCAGTTATCAAAGTACAGCAGCTTTTCACACCGCCCTGCACCACTCCTGCTGCTTGCGTAGGGACCCCAGCCAGGACTCCTCAGTGCTGTGTCAGTGCTTGGATGCTGCAGCAGTCCCTCAGGGCCACCGGCATCTGGCTCAGGCTAAAGCTGCCCTTTAGGCTCCTCTGACTGCTGCCAAGGGACCAATAAAGGAAATTCAAGATCAGGACAGAGCGCATAATCTTCAACGATGGCTGTACCGTTATCCTTGACTAAGACACACAGAGGAAAATCCGGTGAGGGTGTGAGTAAGTCTCCCATGGTGTGTCCTCTGTGAGAACCCAGAGTCTTTAATTTTCATGCTCAAGCACCTACAGGGAAATAACGTGGAAGGTATAGAGCTTTCCTGTGCCTCTAAAACACATACTTTTATTTCCTGGACAGCTGAGATTTCTTGCTGTGAAATAATATTTTGTGAAAATGCAAATCCTCCACACATATCACATTGAATTTTTTTTTTTTTTCTGTTTCCAGGATTAGCATTTCATTTGAAGTTTTCTTTTTATTAATTAAAAAAAGGAGGGTCTTATTTTCTTTTCAAGTTTGTCCTTGTCAGAAGGCCACTTTTTGTCACTTTGTAGGATCCTTGCTGGCCCACTTGGCTGTGGGAGGAAAGAGTCATGGCTCCCAGGAGCAGCAGTCCTACTCCTGCCAGTCCAGCACACACGTGTGACCCACAAGTCCCTGCACGGGACCCCCACCAATAGCTCCCACTGGAGAGCGATACTGGAGGCACCAGAAGAGAGAGCTGGCCCCTTTCCGGGGCAGGCAGCGCAGAGGATACTGCCTGCACACCTTCCTGCTGGTAGATATCACAGCCCAGCCACCAGCTGGCGGATTGTAACATCGGCATGTCTGCAGAGAGGCAGCCACCACAGCACCTCTTCACCCCAGGGAGAAGCTTAAGGAGCTCTGCTTTGCAGCCTGGACTAAGCATCCTACAGAGACAGAGGGTGAGCAGAACCCCTCTGGAGCAAGTACAGCCCTCCTTCACGTGGCATGGCAGCCTCTCAGGACACACCGAGTCAAAGCTGCAGCTTCTCCTTGATGCACATCCTGCTCCCAGGGCGCTGCTCACAGGTTTTTGCAGGCAGAGGTTTGCATAATTCTGCTACCTGGACTGTGGCTGCCATTCCCTAACGGTACAGAAAAGCACTGGTGGGAAAGTATGGCAATTCTAAAGATACTGTAAATAAAATAAATCCGTGAGGCTACAGGGAGGTAATGTTCCACCTGAGATTTAGAAGCAAACTCTGAAATATTAAAAGCACCCTAGTGAAGGCAATGCTAATTAAAAGGATAAAATGTTCATGTGTAGAGAACAAATTATTTAAAACATAAATTATTTCTTATCAGGATAATAATGTCTAATTAAATGATGAAAGAGTTAGATAGCAGTTTATACTGTAAAATGATCTGTTAAACATGTTCCCTTTAACATCAATGCCGTTATTGACAAGCAGATTCAATTTTGTTTTACTTTGAGAGAGGAGACAATAACAAGTTTTACTACTGCTATCTTATTTTACAAGCATTAATGAACAATTAACCAACACTAGCACTCTTTCCATCTGTAATCCTGTAGTAGGATCACTAATCTCCACCACTAGCAGCTAATGATGAAGGTCTCTTAAGCTTTACTTCTTATCTCAGCCAGTTCTTAATACTTGCATAAGTATGCTTTCTGAGCAGGGCGGCCCCCCATTGCTCTGCGACTTGAATACAAAAGACTGGTGAAATTTTTGAAGGGTTTTCTGTTCAATAACACTTCTATACTTATGTTTGCCTTCCTACAACAACAAACACAAGTGATCAGCAGAGGACTAGCAAGGTCACTAAGGGCTCTGTGTTTCCATACTTGCTCTAATACTTATAAGAATGTATTCATGCCCTATTATATATATTCCCTGGCTGCTCAGGCAGAAGCTCTAAACTAAACTAAACTGAAATGAAATAAAGAGGGAAAAAACAGAAGACTGAAGCAGTATTTACTTCAAGAACAAGTTTTCTGTTTGTATCGAACAAAAGGAAGTTGGAAAGTGGCTGCCATTAAAAATAGATGCAAGATAAACTGAAATTTTTATAGTACACAATACACATGACATTTTCTAGCTTCTCTTTCAAAGTGTTCCTGTGTGTGCCGTACACTTGAGATAGATGTACTGGGATGGCAGTGAAGTTGCTGTTCTGTTAAGCTTTTCTGGAATGGCTAAGCCAAGCAAGGCAGCAACATCTTCCCAGCTGGGAGGCTATAAGCACAGTGGGTTCTGTTCTGACCCTCACCAAGAGAAGGTCCTCCATAGTCAGAGCAGTCACCTCAATACTAAAAGGGGCTGCTCAATACTAAAATTGAGACATATGGGCCTTCATCTCCTTCAAGGGTATCTTTTACTTTCATGAGAAATGGATGAGCCTAAACTAGAGTTTAGGCTAGTCCATTTTATTTATTACATGCACAGTGCTTGAACATGGTGGCCCTGACCCAGGCAGAACTCATGACAACTCAGGGGTAGTTACCTGGCCTAAATGAAAGCCTTGACACAACTACTCTAACTGCCTCCAAACATCCACTACAGCTGCTGAGATTGCTGAGACAGGGAACAACAGGTAAGTAGCTAAAGTAATGAAAGGCTAATTCTAGTCAAGGAGGCGATATTGGCCCATTAAAAGCTGCTTGCGTTAAGCTGCATGGCTGATGGATGAGCATCAAGTTGCCTCATCATACTTGGAGAAAGAGGTACATTCTCAGCTTGCAACAGTTTACCAGGAGCTGAGAACAAATGTAGCTACAAACTATATGCCCAAAAACATTTTAGCAATAACTAGTATGAGGAAATGTGCTGTATAAGCAGCTAGAAATTGAGAATTAATGTTTCCAGTGCAATCAAAAGCTGGCTTCTTGCCTGCTCTGTTCCAAGACAACTTCTGATCTAAGGCATACAAAGAAACTGAATTCACCTGGCACCCATAGCTGAGAGATGTCGTGGAAAAAAACTCCCACTGAGTGTCGCAGACACTAATTGGCCCCTACACAGATACAAGCTGTTTTGTGTTTGTACAATGCATATCACAATGCTGATCTTTTCCTTCACTAGAATTCCTCAGCACAGGTAATAAATAGCATTAATTAGGGGAAACCCCCATTTGTTCTGTACCTCTGCAGGAAACATGACTAAGCCTCACTTTTACCACATTGCCTCCTTTTTGTGTGACTACCCAGCACGGCCCAGGTGGCTGCAGCACTTGGCAGGCATGTGGAAGAAGAGGAGTGCCTGCGTGGGCCAGCCCCACCACATGAATGCTCAGAGGGGTGGCTCTCTGGCTGGGACACGGCAGCAGACTGGCCAGCCTTACCTGAAAAGTACCATTGAGATCCTAAAGTGGCTTGGGTGCAAGTGGTGGAAGGTGCGGGAATAAAGAGAAGAGAGGTTCTGGAACTACCTACAGTCTTTATTTTTTCAAGTAAAACTTCTATTTAAGTCAAGGGGAATTTTGCCAAAGTGAAGCCAACCAAGATGTCAGAAGCAAGCCTTATCAAATTTTGACAGTGAAACAATTGCTTATAGACAAATCACCAACTATTTGAGAGAAAAGAAGGAATATTTTGATTTGTTTCACCCAGCCTTTCCATTTTTAAGACTTTGCTCTTTGACTTCATATCTGATGTATGGAGATTTCCTTGATGTGACAGTCACCCACAGTGTGGGTGGATAGCTCATTCCCACTCCCCTCTGCAGGCTTTAAATCTCAGCAATGACTCCAGGTGACAATGGCAGGATCAGAAGATGAGGGAGAGGAGGTGGATGGAGTAAATTTCAGTTTAACAGATTGTAGGGACTCTCGTTAAAATGGTTACACAGGATACAGTTTGGTGGGTTTATTTGGATTGCCTGTGTATTTGACTCAGACACTCATCTGCAACCCTGACTGCCGAGCAATACTTGAGCCGTCTTCAGCCAAACTCAATTCTACCAGCACCAGAGAGAGGCAATTTAACTGTATTAACACATGCCACTATATTTCTAAACTAAAAGGGCAAATTATCCAGGGTAAAGATCTGGAGCAACACAGCTAAACTCACTCTGATACTTGACATAACATCTAGGCCCACGTTTTTCCTCATTGTGCAACATACCATCAACATACCAGGGAAAGATGTTTGGCAGGCAGGAAGCAGTTCAGTCCTAACATATCTCTCTGTCGCGAATTCTCTTTTGCAAATACCTGTAGGGAATCCAGGGATACTTTCATGGAAAAGTCACACAATTGTCGACAGCTTGCAGGACTGTTTGTTAAGAGAGGGATTAACAACAACAAAAAAAAATAAATCTGATGCTGTGAAACACATTCTGGAAAGTAGACAGAGGGTGGCCTGTTTGTTGCTACTCTGTACCTCCTGCTCATTTGCACAGCTGCCAATCCCAGGGCTGTTGGGAACGGCTGGAATGGCAACATGGTGATGGGCTGCTGCAGTAGACAAGTGTAGGCACAGCCTGGTCAAATAGTTCCTTGGATCAAGCACAGAAACTAGTAACTATTTTCTTTTAACTGCTTTCAAAATACTCGTATACTTCCACTTAATTTTTCTGTTTTCCCAAAAGGATGACATCTTTGCTTATACCTGCTGTACAAAGAAAACATCGGTGTTTACTGCACTGTTTCTAATTTTATAATATGATAAAGGAGAAGATAGGAGCTAATTAACAATACTGTTCTCAAGATAGCAAAAGAGCTTGTCTGTGGTGTGAGTGCTTTGAAATAACCAAGATGAAGCCAAAACCTTGGTTCGACATTTCCACTTTTTAGATATTGGATATATTTCTCCACCCCCACCCAGCTCACATATTCATTACCCAAATTGTCTGTCCTCAAAGTGATAATATAGTGTGGTACAACATGCCCCGACAGGACACAAATTGACTCTGTGCCTAGATACTACACAGACAGTGTAAAGCAAATATCTCACTCTATTATCTGTTGTCTCTATGAATCAACAGATTACATGGTTCACTGGGTAGCTGAATAACTTTTACACAGTTTGCTCATATCTATTTACACATATTCTACAAAAAAATATATTAACACCAAAGAACAAACGTAACAAAAAGTATACCTGCAGAATTGAGATAAATTACATATGTGTAAAAAACACAATAAACATTCATGCTTAGATTTCATATACAATATCTGTAGATATGAAAGGAGGCTCTTTAGTGACAGAAACCTGAGACCAATAGTCCTGTGGAAGGACCTAAAAATTTTAAGAGGAATCTTTAATTTGTGACAGGTTGTGTTTGTGGATGAGATTATGCACCACATTTTAGAGAGTCCTTAGTGTTCCACACAGTAGGGCTGTAATCATAGAGAGTGCTTCACTGATGATCCCTGTGTAGATGCACATCCACCCATCTCTAAGCTGTGCCTATTCAGAGCACCACATCTCCTGCCCTCACTGCCGTTCCTAGTCCACATTTTGTACAACATGCTATTTCTCTGAAAGAGAAAGCATCATGCCATGGCTTCCCTTTCCTACCGTGTGTGGCAACGTAGCGAGTGGTGCAGTTTGCTCCATGTCAGCCTAGAAGGGAACAGACCTGCAGCCAGCTGACTAACCCAGGATTTACCCATGTCTCTCAAATTTCCTGTGGATAGATACCATGTTGTCTGGATCACTTGTCCTAGTTTGTCGGCTCCTTTCAACGCCACAGTCAAGAAACAAAAACAAAGATTTTGCAAGAGAAGAACAAATGTTTACGCTTTGCAGTGCTGCACCTTACCTAACTCAGAATGGTCAAATTCCCCCCACATACACACATGTATACACATGCTTTTTATATATATATATATATACACACACACAGACACAGAGGGACCTCTCCAAGCAAGTTTCCCTGTCCAGTATCTTCAGCAATTCTCCACATTCTTCTCCATCCAGCTCTGTAACACACCAGTGAAAGCGTTTGCACTGGCGCATTACAAGCTGTTATCGCTTTTCCTCTTCCCCATAGGCCACAGCCAACTATTCCTTCTCCCAGACACCATTTAAACCTACTCTCTAATTAGTTCAGACCTCTACCTTTACCCTGTCTCACTCTAGAGAGCAACTTTTCCAGGCATTCACTGGCTTGTCCTTAGAGAGTGGCACTAGAAGCTATTGTGTTCAGGTCTTGCCCTAGTGCCTGGCTCCTGCGTCCCTGATATACATTCTTTCAGCAGTGGAAGCAGCTCTCTTCAGCAGAAATACAGGCAGTTAGAACTTTGGTCCACCTAATCATCAAGTGTCTCTTTCGTTTTTTTAAAAGGTAAGTTTATCTTGAATTTTGGGCCAATTGTTTCAAACCTACTACTATAAAGAAGCAAAATAGTTAAAAAATGTATTGTACCATGTGGAAATTAAATGGTAGTATCACAAACTTGCAGTTATCCATCCAATTATGTTAAACAGAATGGCAACAGTAATTTAAGATAAAACAGAAGGATTCATTTAACTAAATTTAGTAGTGTGCAGTACTTTTTTGCAGGTGTGAAATAAATAGTTGTGAAAGAAAGGCTTTTCAGTGATAATTATCAGCAGATGAACAGTCAAAAATTGCTGGATATTGGATTTTTAAAAGAGCATGGGGTGAGGGGGATTTCTGGTGGTCTGAGTTGGTTAATAGTATTTAATTTGAAAAGGAAGATTTGTTAAAACCGGTAGATTTTCCTCTGCAAACTATGCCTGATTATCTGGGCATCAAATCCTACATGCTTTTGGTAATGGAAGATGCTGTTGTAACAGCCTTTTGTGCATCCTGATTGAAAATTCAGCTACATAACCCTCACTGAACTGTTTATCTTATGTACTTATTTAACTAACATTCAAACTGACAAGTCTCCTATTTCTGGGCTTTCTTTTTATACTTTAATGTATGCCTTATCAGATGAAGCTCAGATACTACCAAACTTTGCATGTTTTTGATTTTGCACATAAACTGAAGGGCAGAATTCCAGTCTATGTCCTCAGTCATTCAATTTTTCAAAATCTTTGAACAAGACTTCAAACCCTGCAAAAATACAACCCAAATACAGACTTGCTTCTCTGTCTGTACAAATACGTGAAAGAAACTGGTATGTCAAGTTTCAATGTAGGCAAGCCTAATTGAAGCTTTAACTACATTCGAAACAAGAGGCAGGCAGCACTACCAAACTGCTTTATTCAAGGGCAGAAAGACATTCAGGAATAGAGCTGCTCGAATTATTCATTACAAATAAATTATCCAATTAATATAGGCAATTTTTCTGGTCATTAATAATTCACAAGCTTCTCCTGATGGTGGTGAATGTGTGCATCAGCCCTGATCCTGACAACACTTAGACACATGTTTAGCTTTTCATGTTCCCCATAATCCTATTGAACTCCATCAATTTTCTCTGTGTGCTGCAGGTGAGCCTATGGAGTGTTTCTGAACAGTTTGCTTCCCTAGGTAGTTTTTTAAGGAGTAATCGCTTCCTTGAGTCATGCAATATTGTGTCTGCACCTAATTGGGTGAATGACAGCTCTCTAAAAGGAGAAGACTGCTGAGTAGCAAAACATGAATGTTCTTGTTCTTTTTCCTTTTTTTTGCACAAAGAGGTTTTATTTGAATGAAGCAGCAGTTTCACATTTGTGTAAACAAAACCAAATACTGATGTGAATGTTCATAATAGTGACTAAAGCAGGACATACCCTACGTGAATACAGATCACAGGAATGAAGGGTTCTGAATGCTGTTTGGCCATAGGTACCTTGTAAAGAATAAGGCTCACAGGAGAAGGTGGAAGTGCAATTGCCATGTATTGGAAAGCACTGTGGACTGCACTTTTTAAAATGTAAGGCATTCCAAGAAGCATGTTGTGTAATTTGGCTTCCTGGCCTAAGTGTATATTTTAAATTTGGCTTTCCTAAATCGTCTTGTGCTACCTCTGCTCAGAAGCTCTTACACTTCCAAGGTACTTTAACCAAAATAAAATCTCACCTGGCTTGTTCTAGAGCAATCAGGAACACCATGAGCTGTCCATTTGCTGTCATGTTCTTTATGTAAATTTTCGCTCCTGTTGTAATGCACTTGTGAGAGGCTTGAATGGTTATCGTTTCCAGTGCTTTAAGGATACCTTATTATGAAGTACTTCTGAAAGAAGAAAATAATTATTAGTTAGCCAATTTATAATGAGCTTTCTCATGTGCTGGTTCCTGTTTCTCCACAGGTTCAGGTTTTTTTGTACCTCCGTTAACACTCTCTCAGATATAATCAAATATTGCAGCAAGTCCCCTGTAAATAAGATGTAATTAAATGTAACAGTTCTCATTGATGGTTTAAACAATTATGCAAATCCAGAGCTGTGCTGACAGCTAGCTATAATGCCTTGCAAACTTTCAATTACCTGCTGTCCACCAACTGCTGTCTCACTCAAATCAGCATAAATTGCAGATCACTTAGGTTCTTTTTAGAGAGACCCAGTCAAATATAGTATGATCCCAGAGTCTGACATAACAAAACATGATAGCTAAAACACAAAGGGAAGCAGGCTTATTTTTATATCTGATATCTGACAACAACTTGAATATAGTGAGCATTTGATTCAATTTTGTGTGTCAGATGGCAGTGGAGCAGACAATAAGATGTCCACAGTATTTATGAACAGGCAAACATCACAGTTCACTGCTGAGGCAAAATAATTTTAGGTAGCACTGAACCTGTCTGCTTGCATTAGGTTGGGGCAGATTTCTAGATTGGATAGAAAAGCTGCTTTTTTTTTTTTTTTCTTCCTGTAACAAAAGGCTGATAACCACTCTCACTGCTAGCACAGAACTTAGGACAACTCTGACCACTACGTCTTTTCGTTACCTTCTCGCCTAACTGTTCTTTTCACAGAGCCACTTTCATTTACACTCAGCACAACACAGGTCTCTGCTGAGCTGGATTTCAATAATTTGATGCACTGTCCATGTAGCACAGGAAAAGAAACATTACCCCTAAGGTCATGAGGAGGAATAAGCTACTGGAGTTTCAAATCAAGTGGCTCTGTGGGCTGTGCCAGGGAGGTTCTAACTCACACTCCATGTCAAGTATACTCAGATACAAGCATGTCCAGTCTTTCAAAAAAGGATGGGTTTTTTAGTCATTGCTCCACTGGGCATCAGTTAGGAAGAATATGAACACAATTTTTACTGCCTTATTAGAAGTCTTGCCGCTAGAATTTTCTTCAGCCTGCCAGAAGGATCTGCCACAGCCCATGCACAACAGCCACGCTGCCAATGCTCCACTATTGCAGTGCATGCATTCATGCACAGACCTGAATGCTCCCTTCAGTTGCACAGAGATAAGTATTTCCACGAGGGCCAAAAGCAGTAGAGATTTACACATCAAGACCTGTGGTGAGTGTCATACTCTACCCAATTCAGTGCTCTTACATCAATGCAAAATCCAATTATGAATGAGCAACTAACAGATACTTCCCTTGATTGAGAGCAATAGATCTAAAGCTACATTGACATTATTAATTCAGGATGTTAGACATTACTGGTCTTACGGTGCAAAACTCTACATTCCCATTATTCTGGAGAATGAAGAATTTGGGAAACCAAGAGTCACTGTGAACTGTATAGTCACTAATATGGTGACACAGGTACATGTCACTCAAGGCCCTTGGGTTGGCAGGCACATATTGGAAAAGGCTAATAACACCATGTCTGTCTCAGCCTCCCTGCAGCCCTTGCCATGGAAGGAGCTGCACTGCTTGGTGATTTGTAAAGATGAGTAGCGAGGCTCTCTCCTTTCTCACCAAGGAAATTTTGGCCCCAAGTAGGTAAAGCCACTTTGTCCATCATCCCAGGCTGCCCAGGGCAAGCAGGGCAAGGGAAAGATGCTGCCCTGCTAAAGAGAAGGAGCCATGGGGAGTCCCTGGAGTTAGGCCTGGCTGCAGCTTCTCCCAGCTGGGCAAGAGGGGGCCATCACTACCCTGAAACCTGCTCCTGCCCCCCCACTGCAGCCTCTGCTAAGGGACTCTTGGATAGGTAGCCTGCCTCCTACTAGAGTGATATGTCAATCAGACAGAGACTTTTCTTCTGGGGGGGGAAAGAACAAAAAGAAAGAAAGAAAAAAACAATGAGCTATTCCCTCTCAAAAAGTTCCGCAGTGATCCTGTGAATTACTATTTGAATCTGACCATATTCCAAGACATATTTCCCCCCCCTCAAACTGCCAGCTGGCCCCAAATTCTCTGTTCTGTCTTCACTCAGTCTTCATCCTAATCCCAAACTATTCATCCCAACACTTCTGCTGCCATCGATATATGTAAGATGTTTTTAATGCCTTCCTTGAACTTGCCTTGTCTCCTGTCAGCCAGCCAGAAGTGGTTTTTATCAGGAATAAGATTCAAAGAGCCTGCCCTGCAGCAATCCCATCGTGCACTTCTTTGTCAGAATCCTAATGACGATTTATATATACTTAAGAGACTATCTCCAGCTGTAAAACTGAAAAGCTTCTGGGGGTCTCTACAGTTCCCTGACCTCAGACCTATTTTTATATTTTGATCTTGGGGATAGTGCCTCCCAACACTCCGAATCCTCCAGTTATCCCTGCGGTAACAAAGTGCTAGCTTAACCAGCAGTAGCAAGACTTAAAACAGGGCACTCAGGATCAAAGTGGCTAACAAACTTGAGTATTAGCCACTGCGTCAGCCCTAGAGATAGCCGTGCTGAAGTGTAGCATGCATATGGCTAAGCCTCCATGCTAAAACTAAACATCGCGCTCCAGAGGATGTGCATCTAAAAAGCCATTTTCGCCGAGGTACGTAGAAAAGCATGCTCAATTTACCATGCTAAACAGGCATCCACCACAGACGCTCTTCTCCCAAGCAGAGAGGAATTATACAATTATGTTGCTTTTAGGCTCCATGGAGCTATTTTTAGGGTTTTTACTGCGTTATTTGCTTTTCCTTTCATCTCATACAATTACAGAAGAAATTTTGCCCTATTGATTCAGAAGAAATGAGGAAATATGGAGAGCGCGAGAGCACTGATGAGTCTGGATTAAGGGAAAACATAGCTGGGATAAGGTTCTGTCAATGAACTGACACTTCATTTTCCTTCCATTGTCTGATTACCAGAAAAGCAGTACATCAGCAACAAGGATGATCACATGAAGGCGGGAAAACACAACCGTCAGGCTTCAAGGACAAAGCCTATTCTTACATTTCCATTCCTTAAATCCAGACATTAGAGCAAAAGGAATGAGAAAAAAGCAGCTCACTCATGGATAGCTTACTGAGGATACTGCAAAAGATTATGCTAATCTTCACTTCATTGTCCTCTGCAAAATGTTTTCATACCATGCCTTTTATCTGTGGAAGGGATGCACAACCTCTCAACTCTGTGACAGTGAGCACTTTCTGTGTGGTTTCTGCGTAATTAACACCAGCACTAGACCTTTTCATTTTTGCTACTCAAGCTTATGGCCTTTTAAGGGTACCCACAGGGGAGCATCCCTCACCCCTTTGCTTGCGGCCTAAGTGATAGTCCCAGCTTATCCTTAGCTACATATACCATCTGTTAATAGCAGAAGGATCAAAAACTTTTGGCTAGCCTGCGTTTTTCAAAGAATGGGGGCAGGCAGCATAAACAACACATTAGACAAGAATTCTGAGAGTTTTAATTCTGAATTGGGGTCTAAAGCCTTTTGCGTTTATTTAAACTGCCGTTGCATTATTGTCTAGATTATGTTCACATGTACAGTCATTTCAGGCTTTAATTAGAGAAAAGTCAGCATTTCAGGTGAAATCCATTCTAACATAGTCTCATTTTATCAAGGAAACGTGACATGTTAAATACTCATGTTTTTTGGTAATTCACACACAATAAACACTCAAGCTGCAATTTTGTCCTAAAGTGACCATCCCACTTTTTTTAGAGTAGAATCAGATACTCAAGAGTATAGCTGATACCAGTGATAGTGGGAATTGCACCCCCAATAGTGACACGAGAGTTGCCCCTGAGCAACACAGACCCAATATGACACTCGCAATCAGTTGCTTTCCTTACTTATCTCCCGACACCATGAAATGCTTAAAAAGTGAAAACAATTTATTGTGGTGCTTCAGCATTAATACACATTTTCACCAGCTTTCCTAAATGCAGATTTTATCTAATGTATCATGGGAATTTCCAGTTCTTTCCCGGCCAGGTACTCTATCTCCTTGGTCCATTTTCCCACCAGGCCTTGTCAAGCTGGTGCCCTGGACTCGGGGCACATATACATACAGGCACATACATACTTTTGAAGGTAGAAACCACACAAGCGTATTTCACAAGAGTAGCACATGTTTTTGAGGCTCACCTCCTGCTTTTCCCCTGGCCTGGGTACAGGGGCCAGTGCAGCAGCAGTCGCCTGCTTAGTGACACAGCAGGTGCATCTAACAGCAGGGCAATGACCTCCAGAGGCTTTGGCCTGTCCATGCAATTCCCAGACCCACTGAGGCTCCAGTAGCTCATCTTTGTCTCCTGCCACTTTTGAGTTTGTGGGGAGGCTACTGGCCACTCAATGAACCAAACAACTATAATATTTTGGTGGTGTTCATAAGATTACAACTGAAGCTACCCTGGAATTGGACTATGCTGTAGAAAATGACTAGACCTCTGCAGATCTCTGCATAACCTTTCTGGGCATGATTTTGGATAGCTGGAGCTAATCTCCTTTACAGTCTGTCCAGAAGCACCAGATGTGGTTATGTGGTAGGGATGAACTAAAAGCACAGTTTTTATTTCCATTTTCATGTGCATTGACATACTCTCCCCTCCTCAAGAAAGACAAATGTGCCTTGAGATAGTTTGGCAACATGACAGATGGTAACTACCACTGTGGCTTATTATAGTGCTGCCAATGTCTCAGATGTGCATTAAACTCATACACTGACAAGAAGTCTCAAGGAAATGTTGTTCTACATTTTTCTGCACAGGCATAATCCCTTTTCAAACAAAAAAAAACCAACAACCCCAAAGACATGAAAATTCAGAACCCTATCTGTCAGGATGTCCTGCACTGCGGGGTAGAAAAACTCCATGTTCCTATCTAAAGTAAAACTATGGAACCAGCTTGTTCATCGCTGCACATAAAGAACTCAAAAGACTCACAACTCCAGCCAGTTCTCCCTCAAACAACCTAAAATTTCTATCTACCATACAGAGAAACAGGCTGTAAAAGAAGTGCTTGAAAGAGGAAGCTTTTTAAAAATTACAGGTGGAAGTAAACAATTAGTTAAATTCATTTCACTTCAGTGTTCCAAACTGATGAATACAGCAGGGTTTTTTCAGTGTTTTGTTTTGTTGTTTACTTTTTTAAATACCATCCTTTGAACAGTTAAGACCTTATATGTTCTCAAGTCCCATCAAAACCAATGAAAATTCCGTATCTATGGAGAGTACAGGCAGGTCATAAGATGTTTGTGCTCATCTTTCATCTCTGGAAACCAGAGGTGAAATCCTGCAATAGGTGGCAAATGAACATAAATGTGCTGATTGCCCGCAATCCCTGTCCATGCCTGAAAAAATCAAGCTTAATTTGCCATTATAACTTCTTTTAGCCTAGAAAGGCTGCCAAGAAAGGATCTTTAGAAAACTGGGCTTTGTCTGCAAAGATAAAACAAAGTGAAGAAGTTTCTCAGCATCCAGCCACATTTTGTCAGGCTCCAGCTTAGTCCTGTGAGCCTTCATTTTCATAAGCACTGCCAATAACATATCATTTTACAAAGAAATTTAGGAAGAAGGAACTGCACTAAGAACTGTTACTACGGACTCAACCTCAGTGAAGCTGTCACTGACAAAAGTGGGAAAACAAACGCCTTTTTTACATTTCGAAGCTGCTATACAAGAAATAGTTCATGATTTGAAAAGTAGAACTGGAAGTCACTTTTGTATTCTCTGTAAACACAAATCACGAAGGTTGCTATGATTATAAAAATAGTCATAGTGTTCTAAAGAGATACATGCAGCAAGGATTTTGGCTGAGGAATCCAAGCAGAATTCACATAATTTGTGATGAATATTGAACAACAGACTAGCCCATACAGTGTCCAAACTATAAAAGAGATTGGAGCAAGCATGTAAAAGTAAGGAAGTGAAAAAGTCACATCATAAATTTTCACTTTCTTCTGGTAGGAAAATATCTCAGTGTGATACCTCAATATATGCAAAAAAAACCCGCCCGTTACTCAGGATCTCTTTTCCTGATTCTCATTCAGCTCCCCTGACATATTGTTACTTTCAGCCCACTTCAGTTTATGTGAAAGAGATGAACACACATGTTTCTGTGTGAGCTCTGAGGGCCACCTTTTCAGTTCATGTAAACAGGCACAGTTTACAATTGCCCCTGTGTAATGTGGATAATTTTAAACAATCTTAATAGGACCACTTACGCACAAATATAAAAATACAATGTAAATACAACATTTCCTTGTTGCCAGCATTCACAGAAGGCTTATAATGCCCACAGAATAATAATTCTTATAAACTGTCTGAAACTTCAAAAGAAGGCAATTTCCTTTCCTACCTTCAGCCAGGATCCTGGTACAGTGACACTCCAAACAAAACCAAATAGGCCTGTGTTTCTAGGGGGAAAGCCTTCATTAGACTCAAACCAACAAGGTCAAAACCTTTGGCTCCCCGCCTGAAACTCGATTGTCTTTCAGAAGTTTCTAAAATTTTCCCATGATTTGGAAAAATGTGAGCTAAATTTGCTAGTGTCCCTTTAAAAGAGCTCTTAAAAGGCTATCCAAAATGCTGTTCTGAGTAGCTGGGCTATTAATTCTCACATTAGCTAGAGATTAAAACCTACACCAGCAACTCAGGTTTTCTGTAATAAATGCACAAATAATCTAGTTTGAGTTTCATAAATTTGACAGTCCACCAAATAGTGACAGTCCCTGCAAGTGTTAAGAGTCACTAGTTTTTGTCTCCAGAGATGTAATTTTGTGGAATTATATTACACCAGATCTCATACACCTCTGCAAAACAGCATTGCTGTGAAAACACCACTTACTGGCTACCTAGAGTTTTACTTGTTATAAGCTGTTTAGACCACATGAAACCTGCAATACACTGTTAGATCTTTACAAATTTCATGAAATCTTTTTCGGATATCCAAAAAATCCTGAACTGCTTGAATCTTTTGTCTCCTAGCACTGGGGACTGACCCATAATCTCTTTCCCAGCCAGTATACCAAATCTGTAGCCAACCTTGTCACTGACTCCAACAGCTGCTTAAATTCACCAGAGGGGATAGCAGCAATCCTACTTCTAAAAGAACACCACAAGGCTTACGTTCATGATGCCTTGAGGAGACACTGAAAGGAAGGTCAAAGGTGAAGAAAAGATAAAGTGCAGTACAAGAAGATCAGTAAAGTTGAATCTTCTTGATGAAAAACTCATGTCTGTTTCTTCATGATGCAAACAACATAACTTCATTTCAAAAAGCCTCCGGTTTTTGTTGATTTTTTTCCCTTCTCTTTTGGTTTGGAGTATTTTGAAGTTTATTGAAGGCTTTTTTCTTTTTTTTTTAGGTCAGAGCTCTGTGCATCTAAAAGCCTTATTCAGTTGTTCTTGTCACGAGTACTTTGTCTTACACAGGCTGCATTACTCTTGTAAACAGAGGCAGCATCAAAGTGAAAGCAGATAGAGTCACATCAGTGGATTAAGGCCTTCTGCATGATAAAGTAGCTACCTAGGGTGGGATAAACTTAATATGTGAAAGAATGTTATTGAGGAGGAATAAAGTGCCAAAACTCTGTCATTCTCTTCGTAATGTCCTAATCTAATGCCTGACACCAAGGCCTTAGGCCAGTGTTAGTGTTAATCAATGAAATACCCATCTGTGTTCCCTGTCCTTATCGCTATTTAAAACTAGCCTAAACTCAATTATTTTCCCTTAGAGACCAAGATGGGATATTAAGTTGAGTGAAAGGGATTGTGTCCCACAAAGAAATCCCAGTGTTAAAATGCAGAGGTGTCAACATTGCTAACTAAATTTCAGTTAAACAGAGATTAAATGCTAGTTCTTTGGACATGAAACACTGCATAGATTAAATCTGATTTAAAATCCTTATTTAGAGAGTAGCTAAAAACTATTAAGCAGTTTAATCAACTTATAATGTAAATTTTGTTCCCTCATATGCATTATTTATCCCCTGCAGTAACCATTGTACAATAAATGTTTGAAGAGCATGCTCAGCTAAAGCAATAGGAAAGTGCAGCCTCTTGCTGTTACCCAAAGCTGTGAATGATACAGACATTGCCAGATATATAATGGTTATCTGAGGAGTATGTAATTTATCCCACGGGTGAACTGCAAATCTCGTAGTTCAAGACTGTCTCAGTCACGAATGAGTAATGGAGGTGTTTTTCACAAGTGGGATTAATCTCACATCCCATGGATGCTCATTATTGCATTTTTTGTTTATATCACTAAGACACAAAGTATCTCTTTTTTTATTAAATTATCAAATTTGTTTGGTCTGCCTTTCTTGTACCATTTTTTTTTTCTTTTAATAATCAGAACTCTGTGAAGACAGGAAGACTGAAGAATTGTGTGGATATTAAGGGCACTTCCAAGTGGATATATAGAAAAGAGATAAATAAAACTCTGAATTAACAAGGGCTAAATAAAAACATGCTTTGCTATGAGCATGTTCTGGGGTTAATTTCTTAATATTCTCTGTGCTAAACTCACCATGTGCATTTCTTAAGAATTTTCTTTTCTGTTTCCTTTTTTAATTGTAAATTAATAGGGAGTGCTTCACTACCACAAGCACTTTTTATTTTTGCAAATATTTTAAGATTGGCAGTCAAAAATGTTACATAAATGAACAGCAAAAACATTTTCTTCTAATTGAAGAGATGTGCATTCTCTTAGGTATACAAGAACAAAAAAGATACTGAAGTTACAAAATTCAGATAAGCATTTCTAGTATGACTCTCATGGAAACACCAGAGGGAAAAAAAAAAAAAAAACAAACCAGAAGAAATATCTCTCTGGCTTGCTTTGTCTGCCTGTAATTCGTGAAGTGCAACCATTCTCATAATATTGGTCTTACACTCAGACATTCCACTCATCTGGTTTTGTTCACTACATCATTCAGATTCTCTTTGAACCACCACTATAATTTTCTTGATTGCTGCTTTGGATCTTCATTTAGCATCTGAAGCAAATGGACTGAAGAGAGGGCAATAGCATTTTCTTAACACTGGTATACACAGCATGCTAAAAGTATTTTTGGTGCCATGATTCATTTTTTTTTTCCTTCTTAGCCAGAAATATGAGCATAAATTCAGTGGAGCTATCTGACTGGAGGGGTCCCTCTTCTTTCTCTCTCATCTCCAGCAGAAGCTACGCTTAGTATGTACTTTCTCCGTGGTAAACAAGATGTACGTTTTCTCTTTTGCAGGGTAGCTTATACCTTTTTTTAGACTTTAAAACTTTTCATTTAAAAAGTAACGGATTGCTGTCTTGGTTACTTGGGACCCCAGACATGGAAGCTGGTTTTATGTGACATACAGTCAAGACGAAGAAGAGAACATGATTGTGTGAGGGGTTTGGGTTTGTTATTTGTTTCATTTGTTTGTTTTTTTTTCCAGGAGGGAGGGATACAAATTATAGGCAGTTGTGAAATTTCGGTTTACACAGTGCAGAAAATGTAAGTAGTTCTTGGGTCATTTAGATATTTCTCAAGGTGACAGTTGGAAAAGTTCATAAAAAAAGCATTGTTTGAAGCCTGAAAAAGTAATTTTGTCAAGATTTACAGGCAGTATTAAAGACTTGAGGAACTAAGGGATTCAAAAATCTGCTTCTAACATAGCTGAGTGAGCTTTGGCTTGTACTTTAGAAAGCACTGCATCTTCCTGGGTTAGCAGAATTGTTAATGATAATATAGAATAGAAGGTTGGTGCGAGGGCTTCTCTTAAAAAAAATTATGCTTTTTAGATCCATTCTCCTCTCCAAGGTCTCAGTATTACTTTGACTGAATAAAATTGTTCCTAGAGGGTTGCATTACAAAGGCTGAGTCTACCCTATTTTGATGATTCCCAAACTTAGAGAGGCACACACCACAATAAATAAAAAGGCGCTGCTAGCAGCAGGCATTTAGAAGTCCCATACTGGTGAAAATTTGAAGGCAGCCATATACTGTTCCCATCACAAATCAACCTTTCATGTTCACAGTGACAAACACTACAAGAATGGCTGGTTTGAAATTCTTAGCACTTCACTTGTTTCTGTTTTTTTTTTTTTTGTCAAATTTAGGGGTACTTGAGTGGCTTTAGGGTTATGTTGGTGGCTAAGGAGGGGTGTCTGAGGAGGTCATGGAAAGCCTTGCACTTATGAGCTAGAGCAAAGTTTTGCTACTTGCTTCACTCTCCAGCCTGGTGTTAGAGGGCATTGTTATTATGGCTCCCATCTCACGAGACAGACATAAAACCAGAGACTCATTCACATGTATATAAATAAAAGTCCAGACTCCCTGCCACGAATTGCATCAGTTGTATTAATACTGAAGTGTAATTCATTCTTCATACTTGAATCCCCCTGCAGTTGTTCCAAGCAGTTTACTTTCTGCCTGTAATTGCTGGATACTCTTTCTGTGCATGATAAATACATGCTACACTGAAGAAGTGGCTGCATTTCAGTGACAGTTAAATGCTTCCCTGCTTAAACAGTATGGAAAAAGCATGGCCAGTGACTTGAAATCCCTGCAGGAAACATTGTGAGCTTTGAAATGCTGGTGGTGGGAGAGCCTTAGGCTAAGCACAAAATGTTCACAAAAAAGCACTCCATACAGCATAGTGTTTTCTTTCTTTTAAATTTTTAGGGGTAAGATTTCCTAAAAAAAATGAGGCAATGGCACAGATTGCCTTGGAGCACACCACACACAAGAAGAATTTGAATTCAAATCGGCAATACACCTGCAGAAAATTAGCTCTCCTTTTACTGATAGAGAACTGCTTTTCCTGATGGAAAACTGAGGCAGGAGACATACTTTAGGTAGATAGGCAGAGCCAAGGAAAGAGCCCCCCATCCCCTGTGCACCTCTGCGCTGTTTCAGCCATGGGCCACTCTCCCAGAGCCATGCTGGTGCAGAATGGCTCTGCCCCACCTCCATCACAGGGCTGGATCTATAAGCTACAGACAACCAATCTCACGCAAAGGACACAACCTAATGCAATTCCAATATAAATTATGTATGAACGTTGTAGCACAAGACAGTCAGAAAGCACACTGTAATTCAGCAATTCAATCACGTTTGTTGTTAGTGTACAGTACTGTACACTATAGCTGGAGAGGGGAACTGCCTCAGAGTCAAGTGGATCAAACTGAGAGCCAACTAAAAAAGGCTATTGTACTTAGTTGACTGAAGTGGAGAATGAAGTGCTCTCCCTCAATTAAGGAAAGTGTGGTAGAGCTGATTAACCTGCTTGTTACCTTGGTAACCTGAGATTTAGATTGCGAATGAATACATAAGGTTGTGGATATCTTGTATGAGACAAAAGTCTGATCAACAGTTTGAGTGAGAGAATTACAGGGCTGAAGGGTACTGACACTTAATCTGTTTATGAGACAACATTCAATTTAAAAGAGGTAGTCAGTGTTACTATAAGCATAAGTCACCAAGAAATAGCATGACAGGCACATGTTATGCTACAGCTGCCTTGAAGGTTATGCACACAGACCTAAACACTCAAAATCCTTCATCAATGCAACTCCCCTGAGCCACCACAAAAGCTACCTGGCACTGCGTTGAGATGAGCTCTCCCAGCATCCCCTGAAATCACTAGAGCCCCTGTATTCAAAGTGCCCATGCTACACCTCATGCACCTCACCTTTCTACTCACTTCATTCTTTGTCTTTCATGAATCTCAGGCTAATAGATGAGATTTCATATTTATTAACATTAAGCATCTCTTACCAACTCACCACCCCTTTCTAGAAAAGGCCTGAGGCTACATTCTCCCCTCAGTTACACCTGTCCAATCCCATTGACTTCAGTGAGATTGAACAGGTGTAAGCAAGGAGAAAATTTGGCCCCCTGTTGTCTATGAATTGCATTATCTGCACTCACCACTGCCTTGACTTTATGTCACTGGCAAGTATAATTAATTTATAGTTTGTCTTACTCTCTTAGTTGTTTAATAAATAGATGAAAACAGAAGACTCCTGAGGGACTTACTCCAGTTACCTGTAATAGAAACTCCCCTACTGATACAGCTTCTTCAGGAATATCCTTCATTCTTCGTCTTCTTTTTATCAATTCTTTATGAATTTTCATTATCTTCTCTGGATTTTGCAGTTCTGCAGAATCACATTTCTTATGTGCTATGATGTGATCTGTTAGGAAAAGAATGGTGACACCACCAGTTGCTGAAAATGGGGCTGATCTTAAACTGAAAATATCTTCCATTGACTTTTGCCAAGGCCAACATCTGCACTTAGCATGAGGAACACCATCAATTAGCAATTAGTTACAAAAAAAAATCACATTGCCTGAATTAAATCAAAAACAAAATCAAGGCATCCTGAGGGAAGACAATTGACTCTTTAGGAGACCTAACTAGTTTTATGAGCTTGAATTGAAGTTTTCTGAATAGAAGTTACTGCTCTGTATGCGTAGCTGTCTTACAAAGTTTGGGCTATTTGACAACCTTTCAAATGCCCCAGCACTGAATCTGTTATTTATTAAACTAGGGATGTATAAAACTGTTGCTTGATACCAGAATAATCAGTCCAGCGTAGATAAATGGTCATCTAAAGTAGAAAATAGAAAGCTTCACCTAGATGAGAAGGAAATCCCTACAATTACATCATCATGGCTATTTCTGCTAAACCCAGTAAATTCAAGACTAATAAGTAAACATAAGGAAGAGATATAGCAATTTTACATGTCTTCTGTGTGGCACTTCTTAGATTTCTGTTCACTTTATGATAAGCACTGTCATCATCCCGATCTTGTAGGGGTATTACAAAGAGGCACACTCGAGATAAAGGTCATCCAGTAGGTTAAAGGGAGAGCAGCAACTAGAACACTGTTCTCTAGACCAAACCTATTGTGCACCACAACTGGTCAGTTGAGTTGAATCCCATTCCAACATGCTAGCTCCACAGGTACTGAAACACTGCACATTCCAGGGGCAGGGAATAAAAAAATAAAATTCTGACTTATCTTGTATAGTATGTTTGCTGTGTACATTTTTAAATACTACCCCTAGTTTCCTCTGAACTTCTGGTCAAACCTAAACAGCATTAAGAAGTTTACAAAGACAGGGTGTTGAATGATTGACAGGGCCTTTTACTGTATTAGTGATGCATTTAGAGTAATTATTGAATGGTCGTTAAGTCAAGAGCAGGACACCCACTCCACATGTGTCACTCTTCTCACTTTCTACTAAATTAATGCCTCTCCTCCTAGACATATGGATTTCCTGTCACAGAAACAATCTCCTTCCAGTAGAGATACAACAGACTATTTTGCCAGCATTGTGCAACATTCAGCTGATAACTAGAGCTCAATGTATTATGCATGTTCTACTGCTCTAATAAATACAGGATTGACTTGTTTACTACCACCAGTGTTGCTTCGATTAGCACTGTGTTTCTCTAGGCCATTATTCATTGGTGAGAGGAAGTTTAGAGCCACTTGGTTCTCCATTAATCCAACTGTGTGAAACAAACTGGTTAATTTTTCAGCTTGTGTTGTTTGCTAGTTAATGAGGAGAAATCGATTATTTCATTACTATCATTAACACCCTATTTATGAAGTGCAACATCATTTATTTTTCAGCTTTGAGCAACAAATTAGTACCTCTTGTTTCTCCATGGCATTTCTGTCTTAAAAGTTCCCTCATCGCGCCAAAATGTACATCCAGAGTCCACAGTACAGTGTCCTGGAATAGGCTTCAAGATAAGCCCTTTCACTGTGATTAGAGTCAGAAATTATCTTCCCTTTTCATTGTCACTAGCTGGAGTTGATACAAGCCTGGCATCTAGGATCTAGATGCTTGCTCATGTATCTCCAAAGATTGTAAACAGGTAAGTAACCCTGAATCTACCTGAACTTTGAAATTTCACCTATATTTCTACATCTTTATATAACATCTAGTAAGGAATTCCCCAGCGGGACTAGAAGGACTCTTCAGACTACCAACTACGACAGAATGAAGTCATGGATTTTGTTTAGTGCAGGCAATAGACAGTTGCTACCTGAAGTCAACTGCCCTGTCTAGGGATGAGGTTGCCCACTCAAGTACATGAGGTACAAAGGCCAACCAGACCCCTAGCTATTGTCAGGGTTAGGTGGGCAAGGAGAATTAGAATGAATGAAATAAAGGCCCTGCAAAATAATATCAGGAACAAACAAGAAAATGGAGTGAAAAATGAAGGAAAGCAGAAATGGGTCCATAGAGGAAGAAAATCCAAGTATAAAGCTGTAGATTAAAAGATTACACATAATATATGTAAAGCATAGGAGTTAGACAGGCAAAGCTACTCCAGGAACAGGCAGTTCAGAAGCTAGGTAGAAAGGATAGCCCAGGTTCTCAAACACAAGGACCCCATCTCTACATATTAGATCTGTAAGTATCCAGGCTGGTTATCTAAAATGCCAAGCACCCAGCATGCTCCACTTAACCTTCCACAGATCTTAGATAGCCCTTTCTGGAAACTTAGCCCAGCACAGTATGCATTGCTGTATACCACTTGTATATTTATTTACTTAAAACAAGTTAGGGTTATTAAAAGTCAATTACATTTTTCCACTGTGCTGCCAATACCATTATTGGTTCACAGACATCTGACAAACTTTAAAAGCTATTTGTCTAATCCTCCCCTTTCCAATTCCTTCTGGACATCACTGTAGTGATTCCCTTCAATGTTGCAGCAGTGCAGTTTTCTGTCATGGTACTACCTGGAACGATCCAACTGCTAGGACATGAGAAGTAGCACTCCATGTTTTTAGGCATGTTTCTCAGGCTGCTACAATTTTGATTTTTTTCTCCTTCTGCTCATTTGTCAGTTATAACATTGCAGGGTCAACCTCTCATCAGCATTTGCATTAGATGGCCATTTCTCTGCTGGGGCTACTCGACAGTTGTTTATTGATGTGTTTTGAGGGGACGTAGACCATACCGGAAAGACGAAAATCCCCCGTAATGGTACCATTAATGTAGTAGAAAAGAACTTTAACCCTACACTTCTTAGTAGTCAAAAATTACACATCTCACCTTAAATTTGTATGTGCCAGCTAGAAGCACAATACCAGTAAAACTAGGTACACTTCAAAAGGAGGATGGGAAATAAAAGAAAATAGTCAACCCCAAAAACAGCTGCTTTTCCTTCAGATCTGAGACTCCATTGAGTGCACCCTTTTGCATTGCTCCAAAACACAGCAAGAAAGAGTGCTCTTGTAGCATTTCAAAGAGAAGCCAAACACACAGAGATTGTTTCTCATGATACTTTGGAGACAAGAAGGGCTGTGGTGGCTGGAAGATTCCCAGCCAGCCACAGAAAGATTTATTTGAAAGATCGACACACAGTACTGCCCACAGGATACCACTGACTCAGCTTACTGGCTCCCTAGAAACCTAAACCTGACTTTCCTGGTACTATGTGAGGTGACTGCTGTTGAACAGGATGATTTTACTGTAAGTAAGAATTCTTCCTTGAAGTCCTCAAAAGCACTTGTAAAGAGAACCACAGTAAACACAAAAGTCAGAAAGTTACCATGCGACAGCTTTTTTTGTAGAACATGTTGTATCCAGGAGTCTCTGATGTAAAGCTTTCTTTAGCTTGTCGTATAAGTTGTCACTGAAATAAAGGCATGATTTTGTTAGAATCTGCTTCCCATCTTCTTCAGTTTGTACAGGCCATTGTTAAACTACATCTCCCATGTGGTGTCACCAAATTGTAAAGACTAAAACAAATGGCCTACCAACAATGAATTGGTAGATACAGGAGGAAAAACAAACAAAAAAAACCCCAAAACACCCAACCCCAAACCAGCAAGAAAACAAAACAGGGATGTAAAGTTCAAGAACAGGAGAAAAGAAGCAAAGGAGGGAAGAGACCAGATAATTTTATTCCCAGTTAAAACACAACCTGCTGTAATCGTCTGGATAAGCTGTTTAATCTCCATGCCTCATGTGCGTCCCCTCCTCTGAAGCAATGGAGCTGAAGTCAATCCATCTAGGGGACTGAGAAAAGCTTCATAATTCATCATGGCGCTGACCTGTCAAGAAGCGGCTTGATTTCTTACATATCAATTAAACCCAAAGGAGGGAAGGCTCCAGTCATGACTCTATTATGGAGAGCACTGCTACACCCAGGAGATACAGTCTAAGAGTCAGCCTGATCTTTGTAATGTAATAGAGTCCTTCTCCCAACACCAAGCAAGCAGCCAGGGCTGTGAACCAGAACAGCCTGAACACACACCATGGATTTGAATTAGAAAGTGGAGTGGATCTTTAGATCGCTGGGCAGGCAGATACCACCTAGATACTGCCAGAGAAGATCCTGCTGGTTTTCAGAAAAATAGCCTTGCTTTCTTTGCCTTTGTGGCCTAACAAGTGTTCTTCATCCCCATATAGTCTGCACTCATCCTGGACACCCGAATTATTTTCTCTTTAAGCAATCTCCAGATCTTTAATATCTATCCCAACATTAAGCCTCCTGGAAAAGTAATTTGTTACAGTTCTTTTCAGTATGTTCATCCTACATATTTACCATGTTGCGTGATTCTGAGAGATGACATTACTAAAAGAGCAACAAAGGGCTCCATGTTCAGAGAGGCTTCCAAATTAAATATGGTTGGAAAACACCTCAAAGGATGGTATCTGACTTTCATCCTGAAGCCTCAAGGTGAGATCTGACCATCAGGCAGGCTTACCCTTTTCTCCACAGCATTGCCAACAACGATGCATCTGCATCTGACAGCTTCACTGGGGCTCAGATGCTTTACAACAGTGGAAAATCTGGCCCTAGTGATGCCTTCAGCAGTGTCCCCATAAGCAAGTGCTTTACTGGGATCTGAAACATCCTCTGAAGTGCCAGAGCTCAATCACTGCAGCAAGCAGGAGCTGAGCATTTGAGGAACTACACTCTGGCACAAGATACAGCAAGAGCCAGGGTAGGGTGCGACAAAGACATCGATGACCTAACAGAAACTGTTTAAGAGTTACCAACCCAGCTGTTGCTTCAGCTGCCACGGTGCTGCAAGTACCTATACATGAACGAAACCATTTTAATGTGATTCAGATTTATTTGACTAGGATTACTCTGGCACAGGCCAGGAGCACACAGGATTTGTTTCACATTTGATCTACGAGTTGTATTAATCTCCAGCTGAGGGGCAGTGGTAAAGAAGGAGTAGATTCTTCGCTACTCAGTCATAGCTGCACCTAGAAGTACTCTGCTCTTCCCCTTTCGTAGGAGTAAAGTGGCATTTCTTCTAGATAGCTGAAAGGCAGACGTCCTGTTTGAAACATTATTTTAATACCTTAGCTTTTTACTCTGTGTGTGGCAGAATAGCCAGAGTTTCACCCAGGCAGCTATTCCTTATTACTTAAATCAAAATAAGTTATATAAGCAAAATCCTGCTTGAGATATCAAAGCAGACAGACACAGCTACTCATTCACACTGAACTGATCTGCTGTTCTTCAGAACTGAATTACATCCTGAACAAATAAAAATACTCTGCGAAGGTTATAATCAATTACTTTTTTTTTTCTTATTATGGTATATTTGTGTTGTACCTCAAATTATACTTTTTTCTCTGTTCCAATTGCTCTTCTATTCCAATCAACCATGGAAATTGCAACTAAGGTTGCAACCAGGTTTCCAGAAATATATTACTGTTTTTTACCATGGACCTACATCAACTGCTCAGACAGGAACAGCTCTCTCCTCCCATTATGTTCATCCTGCCCGTAATATATTTCAAGTCAGATTCTCATTTAATCTGAGGGGGCTGTTTTCTTTATTCCTTTCCCCATCAAATTGCTAACACCACAATAACATATTCTGACTAAAGGAAATAAAATGGTTCCTGCAGCTATAGCTCAGGTTTGTGTATGTTGCTGAAGGAGGTCAGCTCTGTTAATGGCATGTGGGAAGTATGTATACAAATGTGCTCACTGCTGGGCAACCACTAGCCTTTAACATGTAGAGAAATCAGTAGAGACTCATGTGTAGGTTTTATGAATTCTTCTATCTTGGTCTGTGCAGTCTGGTGTGTGCAGTTATCGAGGAACTGACATGCCATTCGTTCTAAGGTTTGACGACAAAGAAGAAAGATGATTAACTATCATGCAAATAAATTCAGTAATGTCAAGGTCTACTTATAGTCATGCTGCTGTTCTCCTGGAAAACTGTGAAGCAGGATGCCAGCCCCTATCAAACTAGTAAGGTGAGCTACAGCTCACAGTCACCCTATTCTGACACCAAACAGAAGAATCACACCCGATTCCCCATTCTAGCCCAACATTTCGTTTGACTCGTGAAGGTTAAACACAAAGAGGAAGACAAGGCTCAATGTTTTCAGGTACATTGTGTAAAGACATACAAAATTTTACCTTCCTTATGAATAGACTCCATTTTTAGTTGCCTATAAAAAAACACAACGCAATTTTTTCTATGCTGTTTGACAAAAGAACATACTGTTATACAGGTGGCTGTTTTCTGGCTTCTTTTCCAGCTCACAAGCCTAAGGTGGGGAACAAGGGCAAATTCTCCAAGTTTTCTAAGGGAAGCTGGAAGAGTGTGTTTGCTGCAAGAGATGTTTGAATGGAATTCTCAGAATGCAAGGCAAGCGACGGAAACATGAATTGCAATAAAAAGTAGCGTAGAAAAAGCTGGAGAACATGGCAATTGCTTCTGAAGAAAAACTTGCAGTGTCTATAGGGCAACATTCATATTTCCGTTGTTAAAGTCACTTGAAGCAGTAAGCATGATCACCAGCTGCTCTTTAAGGTTCATATAACTGAAAAGTATTTGAATCAGATATGTGGAATCGTCCCTCACAACCCCAGTTACATTCTGTTCAGGTTAGTTTCCCCACTTCCATATAGAATACCATAGGCAGAGTGCCAGATGTGTTTTTACCCTTTACATATTAAAAAGACCTACTGTACATGCAGCAACAGCTGCTCATGAGCCTTATTCTAGGACATGGAAGAGCTCAAGAGTTTACTGCTTCATTCACAGAGACAGTAAGTATATCGGCATCTGTGAATAGTCTATACCATCAGGAGAGTCATTGTCAAGGATAAACTAAATGAACTCTCCACAAAATCTGAAAGATCAGTTTGATTTTTTTGTTCTGACAGATTCACTAATAGTGGCTTAAATTCTGAATCACAGCTCTAATCCTATCCAAGAAACCTTTCCAAAGACAGGATGGCTTCTGGGTCAAATGGATATCACAACTGCATAGAAGCAAATAATGAAGATTTTGCAATATATAGTCTTATAAAAGTGTAAAGGACTATGGTTGCATAGACGCTTCTACGGTACAGGTATGTGGGGCATGAGGCTTGATGACAAGAGAGATTTGTTGCACATACCAGGTTCTGAAATGTGTCAAGGGCAGATTCACATCCAATGGGAAGTCAGTCTCACATGTAGAGGATAAAGATAAGCTGCTTCCCCAGAAGTACCTCTCTTTTAGCTTGAAAGCCTAGAATCAACTTGGCAAGCAGGTAAAGAATGGTGAGCATCAATTCCTCTATCACTACAGACTTTATCCAGTCATGTTCTTGGCAGAATGACATTCTCTTCAGAAGATCCTGGTCAGAGGATCTACAGGAATCTGTGACAGTTTACCTCCAGAGAAGACAGACCACTATGGAGTGACAAAAAAACACGCCAAATTGTATGAGTATTAAACTGGCACAAGTCTGTATTTCCCACAGAAATGTCTAGAACTCTCCACAAGGGAGAGGAAGCTCTAAGGATACCACCGCATGAGGGAAAACTTGAAAAGCTGTTTCCATCATGTAACCTTCTCCTATTACATCTCATGGATCTGGCTGGGAACAAGAGCACAAAATGATAGCTTCACTGTCTTCTGGTTATTCTACATTTGTGGCAACAGGAACCACCATGCAATCAGGCCGCACCAGTTCACACCATGGATGAATGAGTGTCTCTAGAAGGATGCGAAACTTTGGCACAGCAGGATATATGTCTCGAGTCAAATTCCATTGTTAGGTGGAAATAGAGTAATTACATATAGACTCACATCAATATCAGTTCCTGAAAGCAGAATTTTGAATGAGCTTATCTGCCCTGGCTGATTTTACTAATGACTGATTTTACTAGCATGTGCCACATTCAAACCTCCCATCAGTACAGAACAATTCTGCATAAGCTGGCATGAAATAGGAGCTTTTCTGTTCATGTTAGCAGCAACATTCCTACTGGACAGGACAGAGCTGAAGTTCACTGGAATCCTAGGCAAATGCAAGCATCTCTATGGGCTCTAAGACCTAAGCAATTCAACACTGATTAAACCACTTACCTTTGAGAAGATAGGGCCAATGGTGCTTAAAGTGAGGTAAGGCTCAACATTTTGCTGACTGCTGTCGAAATTGGTAACAGACTTTGCATATTATATCACCAGGTTTTTTTGGTTGTATTTCACATGCAGTGTTTTTCTGCTTTTGACTTTGAGGTGTGAGGGGGAAGGCTCTAATCATATGGCCTTGTGCAGATGCTCCATTTGCATTTCTATTAATCCAGGCCCTCCTGGAGACGTTTGAGCATAGGCACAGCATGCTCTGTGTTTGAACTTGTGAGAACCCACACCACTGCTTAATAACTTAATACATATGTATAGCCTCCTTCAGACAGCCCACTAGGAGGCAGAAGCAGGGGGAGGCGCTGCCAGTGCACAGGCTGCAGGGCTCTATGGAAATGCATTTTGACGAGGACGATACGTTGCTGAATAAAAAGCCCAACTCCTTAGTGCTGGACTGGTGCTGATTTAGGTCAGAAAACCTGTTTTACCAGGATCTGTACAAATGAGAGCTCACACGGATCTGCTGGAGAATGTTTAAGGTGTCTAGCAGATTTGCTCACAGCACTTGAATGTAATAACAATGCATTCCACACAAACTGTCCTACAGGAACAAAAAGTAAGGCTGGGTCTTTGTCCCACTCTGTTTTTACCTTCTCTGAACACCTCCTCAGAAGGATAGCCAATCCTGACTCAGCAAAGTGCCAAAATAATCTTAAGAAATGGCAGTTTCCCCATGTTTGAAGTGTTTAATAGTTAATGGCTTAAAGCAACAACCTCTAACAGAACTGGGCTGAGATCTCTTTACTAAAAAACCACCTTTCATTGTAAAATAAGTCAAAAGGGAAAGTTTTTTATAGAAAACATGCTGTGGAGTCCATTTCTGTAGAATATCTGCAAGAAGAGAGATAAAAGACACAGAGGTTAGCACATATGGGTGCAGACAGGGCCCCATAGCCACTACATTAGCACGCATACATGGCCTACCACATGGTCTGCATCCTGACAGTGAGGAGAGGGATAAAATCCCTCCAACCCCAACACACCCTTGTCCATACAGACCTATCTCAAAACAACTGTCAGCCACTTTGCTGATGCTCTTCCCTGGGATGCCACGGCCCAACACATACTCTGAAAGAGTCCAGGAAGGAATTTGAACAGGGCTTGGCCGCATCCAGTGAGTACCAACAGCAACAGGCAGGAGAGAGAAAAGAGAAAGAACTGGTTCTGGATGTCTTTTTTTTTTTCATCTCCAAAAATTACACTGTTCACTTTGACACAGAACAAAAACTAACCAATTTCTCAAATTTCCTCTCTCCCACCCCCACCATAATTCCTGATTTCTACACAGCTCCATCAGATGTTGTAAGAGGTTAATGCGAAACACTTTGCAAGGACACTGTTTTATAATTTTCCTACACTTAAAAAAAAAAGTGCCAACTACTCTTTCCACCACCAACTCTGAAATCCCTGTATAGTCTTCTCTATACAGGCCTAGCTCTCTGTAAAATTCATTGACACCAAATCCCAGGAAAAGGCTCTTAACTCTCCTGTAATAAAACAGATTGGGCAGCGAAATGCTAACTTCCTGGGCTGATGTTCCACTGCAGACAAAATAGCCACATAAGCAGTAAGAATTCTAAGACGTAGCTTATAAAGTGACAGCTGCAGACAAATGGAAAAATGACATGCTGGAAGTGATGCTGAGAGAGGAAGAAGAGAGCCCAGGTCTGAAAGTCAATCTTAGTCCATCAGGTAAAGAGAACAGATACGTGTGGGGATAATTGGTGATGAGACACTTGAAATTAGGTGCATGATAGGTCCACCACTGCCCAGCCACATTCATTTTTGTTACACTCAATGAGCACTGGCTGGTGGAGGGGAGCTAAGAATATTTCTTAAACCTTTGCATCCTCTGTCACATTTTCATGACTCTGTGTCTCTCTCGTAGACGCACAGACAACTGTCCTATACAGGCTGTCACCCACACAGCTCAACTATGGGTGTGTGGCTGCAGGCAGCACTCATGCTGTTCCCACAAATCTCAGCAGAAGGTGATGAAGCTCAGCCTACCCATGGCTACACCCTTACCCCTTAAGCACCTCACACTGCTTGCAGCAGCCCACCATAGCAAGAGGAATGGGGACTTAAGACAGGGGAGGGGGGCATCCCCAGTTTCCAGATGGTGGGGAGCTTTCAGGGCAGGGAGAAGGCTGAGGGTAACCTCAGCCTGCCCTCATCCACATCTGTGTGAGGACATGATAGGTTTAACCCCAGCCTGGCGAACAATGGGAAAGAGCTGCTCCGCTGTGTTACCACCCTTTTCAAAATGACACATTCTGACTTCTCTCAAGTGAAGCTTTTAACCTCAAAGCCCACAGACACAGTAGGAGTGGGTGGGGAAGGAAGGCCGACAGCCTGCAGGCCAGGCAAGATGCGCCACTTTGGGTGGAGCGACTCAGGGTGTTCCAAAGCCACAAAGCTAATGTGACCACTGTTCCCACAGGGACAGTGAGCCAGCACACTTCTGGGGAGACCAGCACTGGTCTCTGCTTGCCTTACACAAGCAGGGAGGCAGGAGCCAAGCAGAGGAGCGGACAGGGCTGCCCTGTGGCCAAGCGTGCTCTGCATGGCAAACACCCCCATGCCCAGACCTGGCACCAAGGTCCCACAGGTGCAGGAAGCAGCCTGCAAGCATTAGGCCCTCCTATTTAGCAATTAGTTGTGTAAAGTCGTCATTTTACCTCAGACCATTAATGTCATAGTTGAAAAAGGCAACACCCAACCTCATAGGGACTGCTCCTGCCATCCCACATGAGAAGCAGACGCCCCCTCCAACGGCCGCAGTCATCGGCACCCCTCACCAGGCAAGCAATGCCCGCTCTTTCCCCTTTTCCTTATGAGCTTCTTCCAAATGACACAAACTCATACTTAGTACTTTACATTAAGTTCATTTAACACCAATGAAAGAGACCAGAAGTGTCTAATGAGCAAAATGTAATGAGCTACCAACTACTGCTAATCATGTTCAGTTTATGCATTCTTGCTTCATTCTTAGAGGGTATTATTGTAGAATAAATGCTTTGCTCTTATCTTACAAGAGGAAAAAAAAATAAATTCTCTAGGTATTGTACTAGTGAATAACAAAGGAATGAACAAGCTTAATAATCTCCAATCTGGTCTTCCACTGCACATAATGATAGAGATGCTGTGAATTCTGTGGACAAAGTACATGAAGAAGCACCCACAAGTACTGAAAATTTAATTAAAAGTCAGAAAGCCATTGCAATGAAGACTCAGCAGAAAGCCATTTATTTTTAAAATCTAATATATTCTTCATGACTAAAGGCTAAAGCACACGCTGACTTACACATTTAGCTGTAACTGATTTAAGCTACTTGATGATTTTTTTGCGCACAGGGTGGCTCTCAATTTGCAATGGAGTAAATTGGCAGAATTTAATTCGGTGGATTTTTTTAACTCTGCAAAAAGAATCCTCATTAAAATATCACGATAGGCTGTATACTTTTTTCATCGTTAACTAGCCTAACTGCAGGTAAAAGAGATACAATTATGGATTTATATAAATCCTATTGTCAATTTACAGCTCAAAGACTGGTGAGTTACCTCATTTTAAATAGGTTATTTTTTCCCCTTAACCTTTCTTTGTTTTAATGAGCATTCAGTTTGTGATTGTCGGGGTGCCTGTTTGGAGGAAAGTTTCTCATCGTGTGAAGTAAGTATAAGGAAGAAGGTTAGATCTTCTGCTGAATTTCAAATACCATCACAAACTGTGGCCTGGACATTCAGCCTTTAAACATTCATAGAATCACAGAATTACAGAATGACTTGAGCTGGAAGGGGCCTTAAAGATCATCTAGTTCAAATCCCCCTGCCATGGGCAGGGACACCTCCCACTAGACCAAGTTGCTCAGAGCCTCATCCGGGTTGATCTTAAATACTTATAGAGATGAGGTGTCCACAGCTTCTCTGGTCAACCTGTTCCAACGTCTCACCACCCTCATAGTAAAGAACTTCTTCCTAATGTCTAATCTGAATCTACCCTGCTCTAGTTTAAAACTGTTGCTCCTTGTCTTAACACCACATGGCCTTATAGAAAGTCCCTCTCCAGCTTTCCTGTAGGCCCCCTTCAGATACTGGGAGTTCTCTATAAGATCTCCCCAGAGTCTTCTCTTCTCCAGGCTGAACAGATCCAACTCCCTCAGCCTGTCCTCATAGGAGAGACACTCCAGCCCTCTCACCATCTTTGTGGCCCTCCTCTGGACCCTCTCCAACAGATCCATGTACTTTTTGTGCTGGGAGCTCTAGAGCTGGACGCAGTACTCCAGGTGGGGTCTCACAAGAGCAGAGTAGAGGGGCAGAATCAATTCTCTTGACCTGCTGGACACCCATTTTTTTATGCAGTCCAAGATATGGTTGGCTTTTTGAGCTGCCAGTGCACACTGCTAGCTCATGTTAAGTGCTTCGTCAACCAGCACCTCCAAGTCCTTCTCTGCAGGGCTGCTCTCAATCCACTTATTATCCAGCTTTTATTTGTGTTTGAGATTGCTCTGCCCCAGGTGCAGGACCTTGCAACTTGGTCTTGTTGAACTTCGTGAGGTTGACATGGACCCACCTCTCCAGCCTGTCAAGGTGTTCTGAATAACATCCCTTCCCTCCAACATGTCAACTGCATCACACAGCTTGATGCCGTCTGCAAACTTGCTGATGGTGCACTCAGTTCCACTGTCTAGGTCTCTGACAAAGATGTTAAAACAGCATGAGTTCCAGCACTGATCCCTGAGGGACTCCACCCATCACAGGTCTCGATTCACCTTTCCATGAGGATAGAGAGACCTCAGCTGCTGCTTCCTGACCCTATCAGCCCCACAACTCCTCTATTTCTCATATTTTGGGGCTTTCCACTTCACTTTTTCCCAGATCTTCCTTCTTGCTGTGCCATATCAATCTCACCTCCCATAAATGCACCATCAAGTTCTTTGTTCTACCCCATTCAGCAGCACAGGCAACTTCGTGTTCATTCCTCATGAGCTATGTAGAAAATGAATGCGAACATGTGACTCAAATTCTGGAGTTTCCAAAAGAAAAGGACAGATAGTGCTGTCACTGAGAGACCCTTCTGCTTGCTGGGATCTCAAGGCCCAGAACAAGGTCCTACCATAGTCAATGAGATAGATTCTCAGATAACAAACTTTACAAGTTACAGCAGCTGAGTATCTTCCCCACTAAATGTTTTCCCAGTAACTTTAAAGATTAACCAGACTTCTAGATTTAACTCTTAGTCTCCAGTTAGGTTGACATGTTATGGAAGAGGAAGACTGTCATACAGCATAGTACCTCATAACAGCAACCAGGAATGAGATTACTCCTCTTATCTTACTGAAACACTGCCGCCTATATCAAGCTCCTCCAGCAGCTACTGAATAAGCTTGGGAACTGAAGAAATAACATGGGGAGGGAGGAAGTGGGTTGTGCCATATTCCACCAAACCATTACCCACTCCCTTGATTTGTATATCTTCAGAAATTTGCTTACAAATTCATCACCCTGCAACACAAGAGAATGGATGCAGCAAGCCAAGGGTGAAGGAATTTGTTCCCACAAGTAGATTGGAGAAATGAGAAACACAAAGAAAAGGGATTTGTAAGAGGGGCTGGATTTTAACCTTCCTTGGGGTGAGAGAATAAGCACGGCTAGTACTCTAAGCACTTAGATTTGAAAGATGTTGTTTTTTCTCTTTGAACTTTTTACCAGATGTAGCAATTAAATTATAAAGTTGTCTTTAACTCATTAGTTGATGAGTTAATTATATGCCAAAATTAACCTTTGTTAAGCTCTTAATAGAACCTCTTTTATCTGAGTAGCCACAGCCTGTGTTAAAATTCTTAATGATCTGGGCTAAAAATCAATAATTTGTATGACTTCCATGTATGAACTGGGAATTAAATGTATCTTTAAAATGTACTATAATGATAACCTCGAGCTGAAATTGAAATAAAGATATTCCTTGGTGATTTCAAGGACAACACTTTCACCAGTGCAGAGGCCATGTAAGCCACTAAAGAACATTGCCACTGGGGACAGCTCTCCCGCCTGCAGCACAAAGATAAATCAAGCTGAGACTAAGACCAAGATTTTGATTTTTCAAATATTTTTGAGCCACAGCCCTGCATTTCATATTTATGATCTTCCTATATGTACCAATGGTCAATCAGGAACGACTGATCTCTTCTTTAAAAGCTGGAGAAGTGGATTCATTTTGAGACCTATTATACCCCTATCAATGATCAAAAGAATCAAATCATTCCCCCATGCAGAGAGCTGATAGATGATGCGTCATGCTTTTCCCCATATAATCAATTTCTGGTAGATCTGACGAGTACTCAGCAGCCACTCTGTAGTCCAGTTTGCATTAAGGGTTTTACAATTAAAGAAGCAGAAGTCTTACCATTTGACACTTAAATTGTATGTGTACAGCAGAATACAATTGGATATCTCTCACTGAATATTACTTTGTATTATTTCCAGTTACAAAATGGGAAAATCTATCATTAAACTTATAAAATGCCCCATCTGTATTGTCAATTTAATCCTTTTCTCTTTCCTCAGGTTCCCATTTCAGCCATTTGCAGAAGCCAAACTTCATTACTTCTGGTACGAACTCAGAGACAAGCCATCTTTAAAACTGAAGAGTAACTTTATTAATGAGACCTAAAGGTGATTGAAATCCTCATGATTTCAGCAAGTTCTGGGCCAGACTTACCAAGAATTATTCTCCATAACCTTGACTTACACTGTGAGCAGCCAGACTGTCATCTCCAGGTTCATTTTCTTCCCCTAATGCTAGGAAACAGCTCCTCCTTGAGAGATGGGCAAGCACAGCTCCCTGATAATGTTAAGGTGTGGCTTGCCACAGCACCTTGCAGCCTACACCACACCTCAGTTAGCCTGTCTGGAAGCCCAGACAGAGCTGAACTAATTTGCAAGCTTCACTATCTATATGTTGTTGTTAATTGAGGAAAAAAAAAGAAAAAACCAACCAATAAAATTTATGGTATTTCATAGCTAGTTTTTGGTCTGATAACAAGTTTACTCTAAGTATTTGTGAGTGGATGAAATAGGAAGAAAATAAAGATAAGATTTCAGTTTCACAGTTAAGAATAAAATCATTGCCATAAAAGGTTTCAAGCATTTTCCAGCTAAAGGAATTACATAACTTTAACAGTGTGGCCCTGTTTATGATATTTACATTGCAACAAATTTGTATAGGGTCCATAAATCTGGCCTTCCAGACATGCCAAGATGCTGGAGAATGGTCTAAATGGACTGACTTCTGACAACTAGACCTTGTAGTGGAAAGTGCTTCCTTGGGTGCTATAGCTGGGGTAAGTCAATTTGAACAGATAGGGTAAGGCAGGCTAGGAGATGGGAATTATCAGTCAAGATTGCTCTGCCAACAGGCACAGTTCATTGTATGATAGCAGGCTGAAGGTTGTACTGTTCCCTGGAGCCAGTTTGATAAATAAGAAGGTTATGGGTATGTGACTGTTCAAGCATGAAGAAATTTTTGTTGATATATTCCCAGAAACTAATTTTTTTTTCCTTTAATAACCTGCAGGGCTACTCTTCAGCAAGATTACCAGTCAACTCTGATAGCCTAGGCTACAATAATCTGAATCACACTCTTGTTCTTTAAATATCTGATTTTGTTACTGGTTTCCTTTAACTGTGCATAAGAAAGTGCAATACAGGCAAAGTGACACTGAGCCTTTTCAGCTAGCTAAAAGAGAGCAGAAGTAGTTATCAAAGAAAGGTTACACCTCTTTAAAGATGCAAATCGATAACAGAGCTGGAGATAAAAACAACAAGAGCACTGTTCATTCTTTAAAAGGTGCAAATTGATAATCTTACTTCAGGGTTTTGTTTTTAATACTTTATCAAGCATTTCTATCAGTGAAATTTTACACAATATGAAATACTTAAAAAATACAAAATATGGTACATATCATTCTTCAGTCTCACTTACGAAAGGCAGTGATCTCAGCTACCAAACTCCTGTCACTTCCACTGAACACTACAGAAGAGTCAAAATAAAAAACTACCTTTCCTACACCTACAGAATAAATAAAAGATTGTATTTTGCCTCTCGCTTGTCAAAATGCACAAACAGGGAACACAACACCACGAAGGCCCTTACAGAGCAGGATTTGCCCATGCCAAGCATTGAGCCGAGAAGCCCACCCTGGGCAGAATTACCCTCAGAGTGAGACAGGCCACAGAGTCAGGGTGTTTCTATGTGCTTGTATGCAAAATCCCATTTTCTTTTAAAGCATTTAAGAGTCTAGTAAAGGTACCAGAACACAGGAGAGCCTTATAGCTGGCCCAGAAAATTAAAGCCCTGAATGACAGCCCAGTTTCTGATATAATACCTCCTGCCTTGGTAAGGTTAACTTGATTTAATTTGAGAAGTACTAATTAGAAATGACCTGTCTGCTCACTGGTGATCAGCTGGAGGTAAAAAAAAAGAAAAAAAAAAAAAAAAAAAGCAGCGTCTACAGACTTCTCTTTCTTGTGTCTTACTGTGAGACATCAGACAAGGCACTATCTTTCCTGCAGTGCTGAGCAGCCTGCCTGCCTCCTACCTCCTCTCTAAAAAATCAGGTCCTGCAATTCAACATTGAAATGATGAACTGCCTTAGGAATTTTCAGCTCCCCAAAACTCCATCACACCCAGACCTTGAATCTGACACTATCTTTTTTTTTCTTCTTTTTTTTTTTTTAACTACAAGCTCTCCAGCTCCTTGTGCAGCTCCTTTCAATTTCGTTTCTCACCTGCCTGACAAGAGGCAGAAGTAGGAATTAGCATGGCTTTCACATCCTCCCCCTCTCCTCACATGTCAGGGCAGTGATGTTTCTCTCTTCATCAGACAACTCAGAACTTGACCTGGAGCCAGCCGGACAAGGCCATGGCTCTGCTCTCCCAGGACCTGATAGCTCATTTGAAAGCATCCTGAAACTGCCCGCAGACTTCAGTGGCCTTTAATCAATCTTGAGGCAACAGTGCATGGGGCAAGCAGCCAGAATGACTGCAGCAGATTGCACCAAGACCCTGCTTTGGGCACCAGGTACTGAAAAAGTCTGCTGGCTGCTTAATTTGACCTAGTTCCCCCAAATCATTGCAATTTTATAAAACTTTTCCTGGAGATACTGACTTTGCTCTGCGTGCCAAGTAGGGCAAGGCAGAATGGAACACTAAATCAAGCCACAAAGTGGTTGGCAGCCTAAACCCCCAAAATAAGCCATTTAAAGCACATTAGTTTCTCAGGCATATTCTCTGGGCAGATGGTGAAACTTGAAGGCATGTGGGAGAAAGATAGCCTTTGTCTCAGAAACACAGTGCTGAAGTCTTTAAGCATGTGATAAGGTGAACTATCGTAAGGATTTCTTACTGATTTGACTGTGCCTTTTTCAGAGGCTTTAAAAACATCTTCCCTCTCCTACACCGTAAAAACCTTATGTGGCAAAACACAGACCCACCCAGTCCTGCACTGAGGCTGGAGGAGGCAGCACCAGAACGTCAGAGGTGTGGTATGCAGGCAGTGGTCTGTCCACTCACTCCTCCACACTGAACCACAGCATCTATTCAGCCCATTTAGGTAGACTTCAGAATTGGTCCCTGTGTCTGTGTCAGTCCTCCTGATGCCCCTTTGGCCAGCCTTCTTGCTAGGCTGGGTAATATCATTCTGCAAATTAACTTTATAATGGGATCAGTCACAGAAAAATCTAAATTTAACCTTTGACCCTATGCAATTGCCTCCACAGGGATACAAGCTGCTCTGGCTCTCATGAAGCAAAAACTCAGCTTGCATGGGCAAAAATACTTTCTTTCATGACAGAAATTTGCAATGATGAGCTGACCAAAATAAATAAATAAGTAAATCATTTTCACTGGGCTGGAAAACTGGTGGAAATGCAGAATTTCCTAGCCTTGTGTACAGATGAGATGTCAAGATGATTTGAAATACTTCTTACAGGGAACAGAAAAAAAAGATAGATAAATAACATATAACATGTGGAATGTAAAGAAACGGTGTAATTTGCCTCATTTTTTCACAGATCAGAAATACCTAAACGTGGACATGCCAGGGATAAGACATGATGCTAAGCTACTGCAGTGCTATGTGTTTTAAGTATGTGGTAGGTGGAACATATGGATCTGGAATAAACACATTACACCTTACTTATTACTTGTGTCAGTCTATATGTTGTTTCCCACTGTTCTTGGCAAATTCTTTTGTGTGCACAGAGTTCAAGTAAAATTCTGAATGTTATGAATGCAAGCCAGAATGAGATTCAGCTGTCGGAAATACCAAGTTATCACACCAAAGTTGCTTCCCTCTTTGCTCTTTTCTCCTCAAAAATACAAGCTGCTTTTTGCCTTAGTGATCCAAGGAAACCACATCACCCTCACAACTCTTTAAGCAATTTTCAAGACTTTTCAATTTTGGCTTCTAGAGGCCAAATAGACTAAATCAGGACTATTATTGTCCTGCTTTCTATAGCCTACAGGTAATTTTTCTGTATGATTTTTGGTATGCATGTACATATGTTTGTACCTGTACCTTGATCTGACTTTTTTAGGTGTCGATGTTATGACAGTCAGTATGTGTATAAGCCCATGCCTTGCCTACTTGCTCCAATGAAATGATCACCATGGAGGGAACTGGACAGATAAGAAAACAACACACTTTGCCTCTATGGAACAATAATCAGCACAGTTTTAACAGCTACATACATATACAGTAAAACTACCATTACCAGTAACCACTGCAGCTCACCCTAGCTACACATCAGACCCTACGGAGATAACTGCACTACACCAAGAAGATAAAACCCACATGCTGATTTGTGTGATGTTTATGCTGCAACATCAGTTTGCAGGTTCTCCTTCGACAACTTCCGTCCAGTGACCCATACTGAGCAAGCCATGACCACATAATCCTCTACTACAGACCAAAGGTCTGATTTTTTCATAGCATCTCCTTTACGGATAAAAACTAGTCCAGACATATCCACATGTGTGGCAACTGTATCGCACCTGTATAATATATGTAAGGACTTAAATACAACTTTTTCTACATTGCTAAGTCACAGGTGCTATGTCTACATAGTCAAATGACAATCCAACCTTTGCCTTCTCATAAATAATGGCCCAGCCATTTTGATGACTAACATATTCTGCTGCTCCACAATATGTTACTTGCCTTGGGATCCAGTCAGCCCGTAATTCAGCTTCCTTGACGATGTCAGTTGGTCCACTTAGGATACGGACAGCCAAAGATGTGCGAAGACTCATCTTTCTGGAAAGGGTACAAGCACTCTGAGAGCAATCATGAACACGAAGCTGAAGACACAGTTTATCACCTAAAGGTGGCTTGGCTGAATAAATGTTGAATAGAGTATTAGTTATCTATTTACATTCATGGAGGCCTTGTCAGCATCCATTTATAGAAATTATGTTAATTAAAATTAACAAGTGTGATCAAATTAACCCAGTAATCAGACAAAGCGGTCACCTGCAGAGGAAACCTTTTAGAATTGCTATAATCACTGTTTTGGATGAAGTAATTGTGATTAGGCAGAACAATCTCTTTACTATAACCCATAAATCACAAAGCCAAGAGCCATTAGAAATTTTGTTGTTTATGTGATTGTCAGATTTTTAATAATTACACGCCAGAATTAAATTAGCTGACTCTCCTGTTTTGTTCAAGGTTTAGAAAAGGCTTTTGACTATGACTTAACTGTTCTTCGTTCATGAGAAGAAACAAAAGAAAACAAAAGAAAATTAAGACACAAAGGTTTTAAAGGTAGCTAAGTCTCACCAGCAGCTTCTCCGACTGCATCGCTATCCCTGTGCTCTGTAATGAGTTGCTTTGTGTTGCTCATCCCGCTTGCCTAGGCCAGTGGAAGCATTTGCTCTGTCTGTCAAGAATAATCCTGATATTAGGAGACTCCAGTCAAAGGATTGAACGTGGCCTGGCACTCCCTGTGGCTGTTTGTTTGATGCTGATTTCATGGGCATTGAATGAGCCCTTAACCTCATCACTCGCAGCTCCTTTTGGCAGAATGTCAGGTAACAAAACTGGCCTTGAGAAATGCCAGACTTTGCCAGTTCCTCTTCAACAGAAGAGCCAGTTGTTTTGTCAGCAGTTATTCAGCCCTTGATATTCCCAGGTCATTGTCACTGAGCTCAGAGCAGAAGTGGAAAGAGCGTACCACATTGCATTTCACGTGTGCTAAACTACTCACAAAATCGATAGAGTGGGAGTCTACTTCAGATATAGGATTTTAAATCTAATCCCACTAATGAATAATTTACTTGCTGCCTTGGACTATGGTGATACCAATAGGTGGAGTTGGTTACAAACAGGCAAGGAAAGGAATAGTGACTAGTTCTAACCCATAAAAGTTGGGGGAAAGATATTTCTAGGCAGATTCACAACAGAGAGGAGAACGGTGAACTTTGTTACCTGAAAAGCACTTATCTGTTTTTCTATTAATGCTGTCTTTTTTAATCAAGTTAGTCAACATACCCGTTAAGTGGCTAACTAAATGCCCAAGCCTTTTCCACACCAAACCCTCAAATGTACTCAGTACCTATGAGCCACAGGTCAGTTTCTGATCTAGTAGGCTCCAAGATAGTTTCAAACTTTTAAACCTCGGTAACTCACAGTTAATTAGGTTGTATTTTCCTTTCTTGTTGTTTAATATCTGGGAAGAAGCAATCTGTTTTCAAGTACCTGCTGATGAGCTAATATTGCAGAGCTAATGCCATGAATATAGATTCTCTCCCACAGCTCATGTGTTTGTTCAATATGATCTCTATTTCTTTCTCATTTAGTTTAGTATATGTATCTATATATGTACCTAGACATATATTTCTTAACTGGTGGAGGGGAGGAGGAGGAGACTGTTTCTGATCTCTCTTGAAACTCTGCAGGGTGCTGCTTCAGATCGAAAGTCCTTAGTTATTGTTAAGCTTCCTGCATCTCTGTATTATGCTGACAATCCAGCTTCATGCTGATACTTACCCTAAGATAAATAAATCCACATGAAGTAGGCGTTTGTTTTGTTCATCAGTAGTGTGTAACAAGAACATGTGAAAGTCACCGTTTTGGGTGTTTTACCCAAAGACCATCCCAAGAACAGAAGAAGATGTTGGTTTCAGACAGGAATGAATTACTGTCACCAGGTTTCTGAGCACACACTGGTGTCCAGTAGAATCTGCAAACCAAGATGATTCTGACAGATTTATCTTCTGTCTCTGATACAGGGGCCCTTTGCTTCTAGTGCTATAGATCATCAAACCTAATGTGGTATGTTGAAAAGCCTGACCCTTGGCACTCTTCAATGAGCAAACTGGAAGAGCATGTGTTCTTAATGATGATCTGTCACAGGAGCACATGCTGAGTCCTCCATTCTTTCAACATCCACAGGGGTGATGTCTTCATTCATGGACAGTTACAGCTCAAGAGCAAGGTTTCTCCACCATTAGTGACATCCTCTTTGTCGATGTTTGGATAATAGCAGACCTGGAGGTGGAACAGGCAGAAGTCAGGATGAGAAAATCCCAAAACTGGCACCAGGGTGCTGATACTGACTTCTACTTACCCTGAGCAGTGCTAAAATAACACAGGGGCGGGGCATGAACATCATGCAAGCCATCTGGGAACAGATATCTTGGTCCTATGACTGAACACTGGAATTAGCATGGCTCCAGCAGCTTCTCACATCTCCTTGCAGAGCTCCATAACTGCATCCTACTTGCACATGACCCAGGGAAGAGTCAGAGGTGGGTGTCTCCTTGCCATACTGAACCTTTGAGCAGTGCAATTTGTAGAAGGCTCCTGAACACTTAGATATCTGAGGCCTCCCCCTCCAGTCCTCCAACCCACTAGGAGTAAACACAGGGATTTAAAATGTGCAGTTCTTGATTCACAGGCTGGGTGTGGGGTCAGGGCCATGGGGACTCAGTGGGGCTATCGCAATGTGACATAATGTACAGCAGCATATAAAGGTTGCTGTCATTCTATAGTGAAATCAATACACTCTCTCAAAAACCTATTAGGCAAAATATAGACTGTGACAGGAAGTTTAGAAGACTACAATAGAACACCCACTGCTGTGCCTTAGATCTGAAACACAGCAATGCAAGTAGGAGAGTACTTTGCAGAGAGCAATCTCCATTTACACTACAAGCACAATTTCTCTCTCTCTGACTGGAAGCTCAAGAATTAGCTAGAGCATCTCCAGAGTGCTTCTGAATCATTCTGAAATAAAAAGTGAGAATAAACTTGGGCAACTCTAATAAAAGGGAAAATACATGAGGTAAAAAGACAGGGAAAGCTTCCCGAGTCAGTTCAGGCAGCCGAAGTCACATTACAGCTTGCCAAAGCAATACATCTTCCAAGTACATTCACGTGTGCAAGATTCTTCTCATTTATGTTACTTTGTCACAACAACTTTCACTGAGGACTCCTTTTCAGCCCTGCAGCCCCTTCAGACATTTTTGCCAAAGACAATAAGATAGCAAAATATGAATGAGTTAGCCCTGTAGCTGTACGTCATTACACAGATGTGGAGTAAAGACAAGTACAAGATGGTTTTAGGAGAAAACTGAAGTGAAAAAGGTAAATGTGTTGTGACCTTACATCACATGCTGCTACTTTCTGAAGTAATCTTTACTGAATTCTTCTTTCCAGCTTCTTGATTCTTGTTTTGTTAAAAGTTGTACGTGGCTCACTGCTCCTTCCTTCCTGAGCAGGCTGCTGGATGCAGCCCTTCCACCCCAGCTTTGCATGCACTCATCACAGCAGTGTTCACACACTCCCGTGGGCTATATCCTTGTTGGCAAGCATCACTGAGAAACAGGGACTAAACAAGAGCAACATGAATTTCCTCCTGACAATAGAAAGTTTGCTTTCCTATTGCACTCACAACATTAAGCTGCTCACTGGAATTTCAGAATTAAAATCATTATTGTAAATCATCAAATGCCTTTTTTATTAGTATAACAAGATAATATAATCATGTCTTGTCTATGTACGTGGAAGAACTGCAGTACCAGAAGATCTGTTGAGCTTTGTGGTCCCCTCTCGCATTTTTTTCTGGAAAGGAAACAAGCTGAGACATCACAAAGAAAATCACCTACCTGTGGAGCTGATATTGATACTGCACAGCACCTTAAATGTTGTTCTACCAGAAAATTCCTTGACTTTTGCTGAGAACTGCAAAATAATGATCTGCTATAGATATGCTTAAGCACTGCAAGCCATGAGGAAAGCCTGATGGACTGGTATTTTGACAATACATTGGAGGCAAAAGGCTAGAAAGCGTCTGAGCGCATTTTATTCCAAAGAGAGGCTGAAAGTCAAGGAAAGATACAAAGCAACATCTCCTTCCATAACACAGTTTAGGTATGGTCTGCAAAGGGCACACATATTTCAGTTCTAGTTGAGATTCACATTAAAATGGCCCCCCAGGGGTATTCCTCTTTGGTTCTGCCTTCCTCAGCTTCTGTAGTAGATAAAATTCCTCTTCACTGAACAGAGAGAAAAAGAAGGCATCAAACTTCCCTTCAGGTGAGGACACCTCACCACAGTAATGGTCAGGTTAACACTGCTGTATTTCCTCCAGCCGTGGTTCAAGAGAAAGGTAATCTCTTTTGGAAATAGTACCATCTTTGATACAGCTGTAATATTTCTGCTGATGGTACTATTCCTGCCTCGGTCACACTAGGCACTCCAAGTACTTCAAATACCTTTGAATTTGTAGGTATCTGTTGCTACAGAATGTGCTCTGGGAAGTACCGACGGGGAGAGCAGCCTGCAAGCTCAGCCCAGACCAAACACCCCCTCAGCCATGGGATCCACAGAGTTCTGCATTGGGCCTGCATGGCACCAGGTTTCAGTACCAGGGACATTGGGGTCCAGGGTTTTAAAGCAGCAATTTCCTGTCATTTTAAAACATAAATTGGAGATTGCAGATAGTATTCTGCTTAAATTGTGGATCTGCTCTAAAAAGTGACATCATAAAGTAGTGCATTGCAGCCTCATGTTTACTGAGTCTCAGTGGTTTACAAATAAAATCTGTTTATAAGCTTTTAAAAAACACTGTAGCCACTACGAACTGAGCTTACCATCTGCAAATCAGGCTGAGCTCCTTCTGCCTTGTGCTTCAGTACTTGTAATAAAAGTTAACAGTCCAGTTGTTGGCCTCCCCTCTACCTGCATACTGTTTAAACCAGCCACAGAAACACAGGACCAGCAACCAAGGACCATCACTAGATTTGTAATTGAAACTTATTTCCCCTTCATACTAACAATACCCTGATTACCAGAATAAAACCCTGATTAATCTCATATAGTTGCAATGGTTCTGCAGCAGGAATAAGCAATACAAAAACCTTAACTCTGTCATTAAAGTAAGTAAGTAGGTCTGGAATACAGGAAACAGGTCTGTAGAGTAAGTGGTGCTTTGATCTAGTGCTTTTAGTAATACAACACAGGTTAAATTCAGCTCCTAAATGGAAGAGGGTCAGCAAGCAGATTTCCCACAATAAAAGCTCTGTGGTTGCAGGTGTTCAGTCATATACATCATCTCCTCCCCTGAATATGAATACCAGGATTTGTGATCAACTTGACACACAGGATTGTACTGCTCACAGCAGGATTTATTTACATGATATCCTCTGAGAAGGATGTTCTTTCCCTCCCTCTCCCTTCCTAGAACATGGCGAGCAATATAGTACCTGCATAACTCTTGCCATTTGATCCCATCTTCAGTAGTGCATTTTATTTCCAGGATAGACAAGAATATTCTCCCACTTCTACACATTACTTATTAACTGAAATATTTGCTTCTCTGCCGTTCGCCTGATACCAGAAAATTCAAGTTCAAGTTCCTGCATCCTAAGTCGTGACAGCTAAATATATTTGTGACCTTTCTGGTGAGTCCAGGAATCTATTTCAGACTTTTTCATCTGAAAGTCCACCTTGGACATGAGAAGGCATTTTCAAAAAGTTTCATTCCAGAATTTCCTGACTAAAAAAAAAAAAAAATCCTTTTTTTTTAATAAAAAAAAAAAATCAATCTAAAGTTACTGCTTACTCGTATTTTACTATCCCTTTCTCCTGTTTCCATTACTTCCAGTACAGTATATCCTCAGTCTCTAAGGCAACTCCCTAACTGAAAAACAGGCAAACAAAACTCAGAAGGTATTTCATTTCAACTCACTACTGAGCTCACTTGAGCAGTTGGTAGCCTGTCCCATATCCCAATGTGTCTACACAGCCTGCAAACATGGGGATCCAGCTCTTGCTCACTCTGTCTTTCTTTGCAAGGCCGCTCCTCCACACAATCTTTTGCTCTAGGAATTCAGGATGGACCTTGAGACTTCTTTTAAATTTCCCTGGCCCCACTGTGTCCTGCTGCTGCATTGCCCAGAAGCAAACCCTGTGGCTGAGGAAGCTCCAAGCTGATTATACACCAGCAATGCTTCACAGCAGAAATCTTTACTATCATAGCAAATAAAAGAGAGTTCCCCCCATGCTCTCGCCCTCCCTGAGCAGCGAAGCTCTTGACTGGGCTGGATGGCTGCCGGGCCCTGGCAAGGCTGCTGGGCAGCCTAAGAGAGACAGCTGCCAGGCCTACCTCTCACCACTTCTTTCTTTCACGGATTTTGGCAATTTTCTCACAGCTGTTTTATGTCACAGACGTTACTTGGCGATGAGTTTACGA
>VWZK01003016.1:517039-549539 GCA_013396935.1 Baryphthengus martii | reverse complement strand
GCATCAAAGCAAGAGCTCTTATGCTGGCTTTCCTCTTATCAATTCCGCTAAACCCCAAAACTCTTAGGGCTGTTTCTAAAAACCCTAAAACAGTTACGCGGCATTCTCAAACATCAACATCACACAGAGGAGTGCAGCACCTTGAAAAAATGTGTAGCTGCAGAGCAGATGACTATTACTGAAACATAAGAATCCATTGCTAGTTTTGCACTGAATACAGCATTGTATACTAGAGTACGCTGGGCTTTAATAGATTGCCCTGACTTTCTTTTTTCATGATTTATGGGAAATTTTCCTGCTGTACTTCGGGCATAAGCAATGAAGCACTCTCAGCCCTACAATTCCCACCTCTTTGAGTTCTTAACTCAATGGTGATGACACTAAACTGAGATTTTTTTTAAGTGGACTTCAACTTTTTTTTTTCTTATTTGTAGTACCCAAACACATTTCTATACATGTACATTGTAAACTATTTACCCGAGAATTACTTCTGCTGCATTCCAGCAGCATTGACTACAGGCCCATGTAAGTCTCTGCATATTTGAAATGATGAAACATAGTCATAGAATCATAGAATTGTCAGAGTTGGAAGGGACCTTAAAGATCATCTAGTTCCAACCGCCCTGCCATGGGCAGGGACACCTCCCATTAGATCAGGTTGCCCAGAGCCCCATCCAGAGTGGCCTTGAGAACTTCCAGGGATGGGGCTTCCATTACCTCTCTGGGCAACCTGTTCCAGTGTCTCACCACCCTCATGGTGAAGAACTTCTTCCGAACGTCCAATCTAAATCTACCCTCCTCTAGTTTGGATCCATTCCCCCTTGTCCTATCACTACTCGACATCCTAAAAAGTCCCTCACCAGCTTTCTTGTAGGCCCCCTTATAATATATATCACACTAAGTGATACTACTCTTATTTCTCACAGAGGTATAACCCATGACATTGTAACATATTACTTCATTAGCATTTTTTTTAATAATCTATTATCTGAGGAAAACGTAATCCAGTTAATCAACATCACTGCATTTTGCTTTCTTAGTAGTTACATTAATGAAATTCTTACAATACACAAGCACAGAAAAGCAGGGAGCCAGCATGGCATCACACTGTGATAACGGTCCCACACTCCGCCCATTTTCACCTCACCATTTTACTTAGCTACCTATGTGTTGACAAGATACATGGGTTATATGATCCTCTACCTACAGACACTGATGACAAAATGATGTCTCGTTCAAATTAATGAACTCTGAACCTGATCTGGCACAATCAGGAATCAAGCCAACCCATGCAGACCTGCATCACTATAAAATACTACAAGAAAATGTGAAGATGCATGAGGTGTCTCCATTCAAATGGACGGTGGTACACAAGATAAGGGCTGGCACGCACCAGTAGACGGGCAGTCTCCTCACCACAGCAATGTCCAGGGCCACCAGCCACAGTCAACAGGAGCCTTAGTGGGGGGGACTGGCCCCACACTGGCCACAGCAGACCCTTCCTTGGGCACTGCAAAGCTCTCTGCCCACACAGGGCAGGGGACATCACCATACAGATCTTGCTCTGCATAAGCGCATGGGACAGGAGTGGCTCACTGGTCTCGTGCACCCCCCAGGGATTCCTCTACACTGCAGAAGCCCCTCCTTGGTTCCACTCATAGCCAGGACCCTCTTCCCACAGTGGGGATTCACATTCACCCCTGGCTCCATAGAGGTCCCTCTGAATGCAGCAGTGCTCGCAGCACTGTACACCATCCCGCTGCGCTTGCTCTGTGCTCCCACCATTTAACTTTTTCCTCTCCCCATTGTTACCAATTTATACATATTTTTAAACCATCTACTGTAAAACTCCGGCACAAAAATTATTTCAATTTTTTTCATCTAGTTATTCAGGGGGTTTTTAACCAAAAAAAAGTGAAATTATTTAATTCTAGTGAAGCTTGCATCTTCACTCACACTTTCTCCTGCCACCACATTCACACAGACTGCAGCCCCAGAGCCCTTGGCCAGTACAGATGTGCCAGCACTGCCATGTCCAGCAAGAGCATGGGCTAACCTCATCCTCACAGGGCAGCTCTGAGCAGCGCCAGCCTTCCCCACATGAAAGTGCTGCACAAACTATTTTGGGGTACATGAAGGAGAGGAGAAAGGGGCAGATGGGTGGCAGTACAGCATAGGAGAGAAGCGAATGTCATTTCTTTTCCCCTCTCAAACCACTGAGGAGAATAGGAAACCTCAGGAGGGGATGGAACCCAGGTAGGGTTTGTCTCCAAGGTGAAGGAGACAATAGACATGCTGCTTATGTGGCCAGTCAGGACTACAATAATTTTTCCTTAAGTGCTTTCATTTTCTTTGCCCACACCAGCTCTGCAGCCTGCTGTTGACCTACAACCCCAGCCCACTCAGGGTAAGGAGAGTCAGCTGGAAAGGCCCTTGGAGCAGTTGTCCTTTTCTTACTGACATCACTTCTGGCCCACCTGTGGATATCATGTTCTTCACAGATCTGCTGATCTCCATTAAACATTTAGGTATTTTTAAGAGCAGCCCTTTTGCCAGTCATGAAACTTGCAGAGTGCAAACAGCTGTGGTGTATTAACTAAAAAGATGATTCCTTGGATGTCTGAGCTTTAATGACTTTAAAACCAATATTTCTGATACCAAAAATGTGTATAATTTTTCCCATTAGGAAACATTTATTTGGCTAAAGACTAATGGACTGAATTTGAAGTTTATGTCTGTACCTCACTTTTAGGAAGTTTCTGAGGTTATCATTTCATATCTGACTAGTAAAATACAGAGGAGAAAATTAGTGAAATATTAAACACCACCTACCAAGTATATTCAATATTGCAGATAACACAAACTGCATAGGACAAAAAAAAAAGCTTTTCTGAAACAGTGAGGAGACGCGTGTAACTAAATACATGCTTCTGCTCCTACTGGTGATGGGAGCATTGTGTACACACACTTAATTTCCACTGCAGATCAAGCACAAAAAAAGTTTAACTGCAAAAAACTCCTCCTCTGCAGCAGTCGGGTTCCTCCACCTTATGCTCAGGTGAAAGGGGCCAGCTACAGTTTATGAGACTTTCTGTACTGGTGACAATGTGCCCTGTCACCCACCTCTGAGGCAGTGACTCTGATCTACCAGAAGGGCTCTGAGGTGGAGTTTGGCACCCCTTTTTTGTTACTGCTCAAGTTTCACTGCCTGATTTCTCACCTTATAAAAGGGGATCAGTTTCTATTTACGTGTGAGGAAGAGTTAGTTTAAGTCTACTGCAACAAATAGATGTATAGCTAAAAATGTTTTAACTTCCTAAAACAAAGTCACTTGTGATCACATTGTCAACTGCCATGATTTGTATTTTGATTAAGTCCCCATTTGACTGAGTATAAAATTAACATTATTTCTTAAGCAAAATATTTGCTCGAGAAAGGCAGATACTGTATATGTAAGTTTTATTTAATATTATTAGTTCCAAGTGGCAGTCTGCTTAATCTAAACCTCACTTTTTTTATTAAAGAAACTACAGAGAGTATAAAGCATGGCATAATAATCTAATCTTCTAAATTGATGTTTCTTTTCTCTTTGCTTACAATAGCATGGATCATCTGAAACATTGCCTGCATAAATGTATCATTTGTCACAAGCTAAAAACTGTCATCATTAAGTTGATTAATCAAATGCTGTTCTAAAAGATGGATTGAAACACAAAATACTCAGCCTAGTGCCATATAATGAAGAGATTAATTTGAGGCACAAGACAACCAATTTAGTATAACTCTATGCTCATGCTTTATTTAGAAAGCCATCAATTAGTATATTTTTCCTTGATGTACTGTTTTGTCTTTCTAAACAATGAGAAGGCGATTTGCTTTCTGTAAACAGAAAGGGTTAGTTAAGCATCTTCTTGCTCTGTGATTCTATAAACTGCAACCTTGACTTGGAGTGCAAAAAGGAAATTAATGATGGCATAGAATTTACAGTGGAATTGCTCCTCTCAGGTTAGCACTAATTTCCTTTCTATAATGTAATTATAATTCTGGTAGTAGAATTGACTGCAAGGAAAGTCTCAAAAGTGTTTCATTCCTTCATTATCTTGAATCTCTCTCTCTCTCCAGGATTAATATGGTCCATATGCAGACAAAAGTCTCTGCCACAAACAAAGTTGAAAAGATACTTAATCAGCTTTTATTGTTTAGGAAAGTGAAAAAAGATGAAATGATGTGTCAAGGTATCCTTTCCTAGTCATTAGTGAAAGTCACAGGGCTGTGATGGATTAAAAGGGTATACAGTACCACTGCCTTCACTTTTCAAACACTTGATATCTCAAGCACTATTAAAAATCAGCATCCAGAAAAATGCAATAATTTCATCCATCGAATCATTCAAGAGTACTGGAATAGTACAATGAGTTGATTAGTCACACCAGGGACAAGTCTATCGTGTGGGAGCATACAAAGGCCGCCAAGGCCATGGCCACGCTCCACCAGCTGCCTACCATGCCCTGCTTTCGGCTGGCCAAAATACGAGGGGCCACAAACCACTACACAGCTGGGGGGCTGCCCAGCTATGCAGGTGCTAACACCATGAGCCTGAAGGATGCCTCTCCTCCTCTTGTCTCCTCTTCTCCCCACTCCCCTCCAAAATCCAGGTAACAAAAAGGAGTCATGGCATCAGTATTTCCTACGTGATACTGGCCCCTGGACTCCTCCTTACCCAGCCATGGAAGCTCCTTCCCTGACAGATCATGAGCAGGACACAACACGATTCCCCTGCCCATGGGGAATGCTCACACAGACGTGCAAAAACAAGTATGTACGTTCTCCTGGTTACGCTAAGTAAGAATTTTTAAAACATTAACTTATCAAAAATACACTAGAGGAAAAGGAAACAGCATGGATGTTACCCCCTACTAATGAGGCACAATTGCATAATTATTATAATACACACACTTCTCTCCACAGAGGAATATTTATAAACACTGAAACAGTTGAGTTTGTACTGGAGTCATATGTACAAATTGTTTTTCTCCTGCAGTTTGTGGGTTTGTTGGGTTTTTTTGTTGTTTTTTCTTACTGCAGTAATATTTAATGCATTTCATAAGACTCTATGCAATCATTTAAATCTTGGCGAAACCTGGGGCGTTACCACTTGCTGCCCTAAATGAGAATATAAAGACAAAACACTAACTGTAGCTAAAGGCATAGCTGTTATTAAAGTATTCAGTTACCCCAGGTTTGGTTTCAAAGAGCATGTGCTTTAGTAAGGAACACCAATGGAGCTACCAGAGGAAGCCCTGACACAAGCTGTGACTGAAAGGTAAACAAGAGCCTGAAAATTACATTGATGTCTCCCACTCTCTATTCTCTCTCCCATGCTCAGAAGCTGCTCAGGACAGACACAAGTGAACTTCCCCAGAGTTCACCTTCCCCAGCTGAAGTCCACTCCTTGGGAAGAGAATGGAGGTGAGTGGTCTCCACTCTCCTCTTCAGGGCAGAGGAAGCTCTAGCTGCCTGCCAGGGCATCCAAATGCCCATCCTTCTAGTGCAGCCTCAATGTCCTGTTCCCTCCAGCTAAATTGACAGGACTGGAAGCCCTGCAGACAGTGGGGGTCTCTGCTGCAGGTGGAGAAGCATCTCTTCACGCCAGGTGGTGCAGGACAGTGGCAGGAGCAGCCCAGGACAGCGCCCAGCAGCACACAGGCACCAGCACCACTAGTGAGCCTGCCTGCATCTAGGTGGAGTTTGGGCCCAGCTGCACGGCTAATTAAAAATAAATTACTATGAATATTAAAATGTTACTGAAAGATCCCACTAGAGGATCCAAGTCCCTCACAGAGTCAGAAGAGCAGCACTAGCTAGCCAGAGAAAACAGTGCTGTATGTCAATTAAAGTTGAATATCAATAAATTGCAGTGTATCGAAGAAGGAGAGAGACACCAATCACACTTGTAGTGTGGTCATCATACATACCTTAAATTCACGATCAAGTTCACCATACTAAAAACCAAACTCGTTTAACCAGGTTTAGCTTATGGATTACACTAAAAAATATTACGTGGGAAAACATAACAAGGGAAGTAAAATTAGGAATCTAAAAAGCTCTTGTGGAAATGTAAAACATTAAACCACTATATATTTTTCTGCTGCCTAGATGTGCTGTACTTCAGGGAACATTCTCCATCACCTTGACAGCATGCTTCCTTTCTGTATACTGAAGTTTATTTACCTGAATTATTAATGCTGCTTTTGTTTGTAGCTATATCTTAATTTTCTTCTTTTCATTCACCTGTCATGATTGTTTTGATTCACATCCCAGGATGATGCACAAAATATTTCCTTTGGAAACACTGTAGTGTCACCAGTATTTTTGCTCTGTTAACAGATTATTCTGTCTTCACAGTAAAACCAGATCATTTCGTTTTTTTCATGAAAACTGTCAATCACTGAGATTATGCTTTAAATGCATTGAGCGGATAAAAGATAGAATTTAAACTACACATCATATGTCAGCAGAGAGCACCGAGTGCCCTGCAAATAGAGAAAGCAAGCAATTCTCTCTTCCTTCTAAATGAAAAATATGCCCACAGCAGCAAACCAGGTATCCTCAAAAAATTAGTAACATCCATGACAAAATTCTTTTGCATATGGAGTAATGCAGCTGCGCTAATGTATTTACTATTTGCAGAAAGAAACAGAAATAAACCCTGTGGATTTTATTATGCATTCAGTCTTATTTGCTGTTTATTCCTCCTAGGCTAAGATTCTGGAAAGCAGAGAAATATATTTGTGTTTAAATGGGATTGTTTTATACAGTAAGAGCTGATAAAAATTAAGGTGAAAATTTGTAGTAATTAAAGAAATGTCAAACGAATGTCCACAAATTTTATAGTACAGAAAAAAAAAAAGAAGGGGGAGTGGAAAGTTTTGGTGATATTTAATTTAAAACATGTCTTAAAGTTTCTGTGGGGAGCAGAATAGAAAGGACTCTCCATTTACCCAGAAGTTACCTGGAACTCTTGGTTTTTTTCCCCCTTCCCTCTCCCTTTCTTTTTTTTAAGTATAATGTCTACCCAACTTATACACAAAATTCAAAAAGATTCTCCTGAACGCACAATATGGAGAGACCATATGTACAAACAGCACACAATTTCAAACAGACTAGGCTCATTGGAAAAAAAACTTTTTTTTTATTTGCCTTTGATTTCTTTCAGAAGGATAAAATGAAAGGGACAGTGATACATATTTTAAGCCCTGTGAATTCACAATGGGGCTTTAGAATAAAGAGGTAAAAACCTTTGAACTAAACAAAGGTCCATCACGGTGCACTTCTTTTTCACAAGCACCTTATAAAGGAAATTATGCCAGAGAGAGGGTCCAGCTGGCTTTTGCTACTACACCTCTCCTCCACAACACCCCAGTATCCTTCTCAGCCCCTATCAATCTCCTGTATGCCTTGTCATTGACTCCTCTTGGACCTGATCTCTTAGCTCATAGAGCTGTTTTTTAGTCGAATGCCCTGTGAAAGTATCTACTCAGGAGCTTACATCTGAGTGTCTCTTTGTACTAAGCAAAGCCTGCAGTCTAGCAGGCTGCATTAACTTGATTAAAGTGGGACCATAGACAGTTACTTAGGCTCTTACTTTGCTCTTAGATTAAAGACAAGAAAGCCTCCTTCTCTGAAGGTTTTTTTGCAAAACTGCAACTTTCAAAAGGGTCAGCAAAAGACAAAGGCTCTTATAACAGAAGGAAAGAGGCTTTTATAACAAATGATTTCTAATTGCTCCTTTGTTCCAAAAAGACAGCAGTTATACCAGCTGAAACATAACAAGCCATCAGCATTTCTTGATGGAAAGCTTGTACGCAGGGCTGCAAAGAAAGAGCTTTCTCTACGTCCCAATAATTTCAAAAACATTATTTCCTTGTAAATAATACCTTATTTAATCCACTCAAACCCAGAAGAGAAGCACGTATGACTGGCTGTGCATAATAGTCTATTTTCACTAGCAGACTGTAGAGCTGCTTGTGAATTCTTTCTGTTTCATCTCCAAGGAGCAGGACAAGGAAAGTGCTCGGCCATGGGGTTTGCTCCAGTGTATGACATCTCATATTCCTTACCAAATAAATTCTAATGAAGGAATCAGTGGGCTAGATTCTGATCTAATGCCGCAGACTGGATTATTTCAATTTTACAGATGTGTGAGGGATGTAAATAATTGCAATAACCAGGCTCACATTAGCAGCAGATAGCTGTTAAAAACACTACTGGCTTTGAAAAAGCAATCACTTTTTGTGCTTAGCTGATAACTTCAGCAACACTCCTGCAAAATGGAGTTACATACTTTCCAGACATAGTCTACTCATTAGTAAAAAGTAGTGAACTTGAATTTTGTGTAAACTCCAGTATGCAAGTGTACATCTGTATCTACGTGCACAAATGCACACAAGTGAAGCTGCTTATTTCTAGGTGGGGCTGTAGTTCATACAGCCACCACAGCAGCCTGGCTCCTGCTCATGCCAGCGCACTCTCTGCACCACTCTGGTTACGAGCTAGACTTTGTGAGTGCTTTGCTTTTACTGCAGGTACAAGCAGCAGCCACAAGTCTGAGACTACAGCTACAAAGGTGGGAAATGGTTTTAAGTCTCAGCCTGATGTATTAAGCTGTATGTGGATAAGGACAGGAAAGAAAGAAGAGTGTCTTGGTGGTACACAGCCTTGAATTCTCAGAGAGAAGGAAAGCGTGTCACCAGTGCCACACTCACCAGGAAGGGGCTGCACCTCGCAGGTTTTAATTGGGGCTCTCAAGTCATTTTTTCAATTCTCTCACATTTTCAGTTACTACATCAGCAAAGAGATTTCCAAAGGTATGTGGGTGCATGAAAATGCAGAAACCCTGATGTGAAGACCCCAATTACCTGGCACATAAAGATATGTTTGTTTTAAAACCTTGATGGAGGCAACGCCAGCAGAAGGGAACACTGGATGAAGCCCCTCTCTTACCTCTATGGTAAGAGGCCACCTTCTTTCTCCCAGATTTGGTCATCTCTCTACTTGACAGATCTTCGCTGCAGATTACCTCTGTCTGCCAGTGCCCAAAGGTGCTACCACAATGCCAGAGTCCCCCTCCTTCATCCACAGGAAGGAATAATCCTCATTCCTGCCCTGCTTCACCTGGAAGAGCCCCTGGCATCCTTTAGTCATCACAGCAGCCTCCCTCCCTCTGGAGATAGGCAAGGTGACTTTTTGGGGCAGGAGCTATGACTCCTCTGTAAAGTGCCGAGGACACTTTGTCGCAATAGGAATAATAATTACTAATAGAATATAACATTGACAATGAAGTAATGAAAGAGCTAACGGCATTTCTTTGGATAAAAAAAAAAAGGAAAAAAGCAAACAGAAGACTATTTTCCCCTTGGAAAAAAACCCAGAACATTGATTACTCTTAAAGAGACCCTCTCAACTTCCCTTTGAGGACACCCATTGATCTCAGATCTGTTTTCCCTTGCAGGCAAAAAAAAAAAGATAAGTATTCTCTTGACACTCTCCTTTCTTCAGCAGACTGGACTAACAGAGAGATTTTTACTTCAAATATACATGTAGCTATGATGTACTCTGGACTCAGTTTATGCCCCTCTGCCAACATACAATGGCACTTTGAGCAACAGCGTATCTTTCTATCAAGGAACGCAGAGAGAATGATGATGGCAGCATCCCCTTTGCTACTCAGAGGACTTCTGCTTGTGACTGGGAGCCCACATGCACTCAGAAAGAGCACAAAAGTGAAATTGATTTGAGGAAATTATTTCAAATGGCATCTACTCTCTTGGGATCTCTAGGGTCGAGAATAGCAAGGATGCAAGCTAAGGTCCAAATTGCCAGTGAGACACATGCACAGATCACAATATTCTTAAATTCAGAGTCTTATGTGACAGAAAAGAACATGAAAGTACAGACTCAGACTTCTTTTATAGGGTTCTTTAAAAACTATTGCAGACAAAACAAGAGTTCTACCACAAAGCAGAAGTAATATATTTAGTCAGCCTTTTGTTAATTTTGTAATTCTCAATTTCATCAAACAGGGACTGTATCCGCAGGAGCTCCTCTGACAAAGGAGCCCTGTGTTATTCTGATTATCCACTTACAATTTAGAGAAACTTAGTGACAACTGACTAAAGGCAGACTCCTCAGAGTGCCAGGAAAAGAGAATGGAAGTGTGAAAGGGTGTGTGAGGGAAAGAGAGCTTCGCTTTCTCATATAAGTAAAGGGAGAACAATCATACCTGGCAGCTTTGTGGTGTGTAGAGTTAAGGTCCCCGGTATCAGACTTGAACCCACTTGTTTTCACTCCTTTCTTCTTTTCTTCTACTTCTCTCTTCTTGGTATGGATTTCACATGGAAGACCTACACTGACTCTTATGGAGTCTCTTTAGATGTATACGTGTTAGCAAAAAAAAAAAAAAAAAAAAAAAAAAAAAAAAAAAAGGGGTTCTTAACTAAAAGCACTTTTGGGGGCAGTACTGGTAGAAAATAAAAGATTGCTGCTAATGCCAGGCTGAGCTAGGGGAGCAGTACAGGGCTTCTCCAACAAATGCAAGAGGGGCATCGAAGAGACATTAGCTTGGAAATCCCCCTCAGAGAGAGATCGTCAAGAGCTGCTAGCTCTTCACAGCTTTAATGGGTTGTACACAGAGAGAGACACTGTATAATCATACCTAGAAGGTGAATTGCACAATAGTGCATTCGTGTTCTGTACCCATTACAGACATCATGATCCCTGGAACAGGTAAGGGAAAGCAGCAGGTTGGTTCAGGAACATTTAAGATCAACTGCTGATCAAGCCTATTTATCTTCTTTAATTGCTAACAGCTCCCACCTGGTTCACCCAAGGCACCCTGGGACAAGCTTACTATTTAAGCCTGACAGCCACACATCAGACCTTCTGTTCTAGCAACAGGGCTGTGAGACAGTAGGTTGCAGGTAGGGAGCTCTGTGTTACACCCTTCCCATGAGAGGACCTGAAATGGAACTTGTGGCAGGGTGTGGGTCAGAGCCCTACCTGGGCTGATCAGGAACATTAAAGCCTGTTGGTGCCCCTGGGGCCCTAATGTGAGCCTGCCTTGGTTTAAGGATCTTACTCTTGACAGCATACCGGCCCTCCTAGTGAGGAGTGTGGAGGTTCAGCTCTCCAAGTCTCCTCCAAAGCCTAAATCGGAGAATTTAGGACCTAGGGTAAATCACATGTGCACACAGACTACAAAAAACACACCAGCCAGGGTCTTTCTCCAGATACATGAAGACCCTAGTCAAGAATGAATTGGTGGTTACAAGGACTTTAGCCTTCCTCCTCCTGGAGCTGCCATTCCAGGCCAGCCTGTCCATCATGGCGAGGAGGTGCAGCCAGCTCTCCTGCTGAGTCCCTCTGCCACGTGGCTGGAAACAACCACCACCATACAAGAGCTCCAGCAACATCCTGGAGCTGGAGAAGAGGCTCCATCAGCCAAGGGACCCATGGGGAGACTGTGCACAGAGCCAGAGGAGATCATCTAGCCCAATCCCACCTCATCCAGGGTGGCACCAGCCCAGGTCCTGCTACACTTCCTGCAGGACTTCTCCTAGTCCTACTGCTACAGAAGCTCAGTCAGACCTAGACACTTCACAAGGGAAAAAAAAAAAAAATTCATAGCTGCATAATTCACCTATTTATTTTGACTTTCACACCTCCCCGCCTAAATTTGCTGTGAAGGCAGCAGAGCTGGTACACAACATTTTAGTGAACTGGGTGCCCAGGTTTTATTTTAGTCTGAAAGCGAAGTGATGATACACACATATGTGTAATGTAGCACAAAGGTATGTTTACTGAAGCATGCCACCACAACGCTCCAGTTAAAAAAAATAACAAGCAACAAATCTGTTTCATCCCCGACCATACATTAAAAAACATATCTAGCTGCTACTTAGATCATGACCAGAGCAGCACTTTCGGGTAAATATAGATTTGCATTAGAGTCCTCCGATGTGTCTCCACGAAAAAATGGATGTCCAGGGATTAAAAACTCTGTGTATCTGTGCTTAGCTGTGCATTATATGTGTGTATATATAGACGTGTGTATATGTATATATGTGTATGTGTGTGTGAGCACGCTCAATATAAGCTTTAAACACTGTTTTCTAACATTTCTTTAAAATTACTTTAATTTACAGTGACCGAGAATGAGATTTCAAATGCAAGCGCCAAGAGGGAAGCTGCTCCCCAACAGACACTCGTGTAAATATGTTACTTTAAAAAGAAAAAAAAAATCAACCCTTTCCATCTCTACCAGTGAAATGGCTACAAATGGGCTGCCATTAACTTTTGTTACTTGAGTAGGTGCCTGTAAAGGGCCAGGTGGTGTTTATGCAGATGAATGAGCATGTTACAATGTGTTCTTCCTTTTGGATAAAACATTAGCGTATCAGATGTGACAAATCAGATGTTCATCTTCCGCACTTCTGCATTATTTTACATTGAGAATTAGATAATGTGCTGGCTTAGCTTTTTATTTCGGGTTTTGGTTGGGTTTTTTTTTCCACTTCTCAAGAATAATTTTGTACATAAAGTTCTCCCAAAACTCTGCATAATCATAGCCTCACCGTATGTCTAATCAGCAAGGTGTAATTGTGTATTTCTAGGTAGTGGGCTTTGCATTAGATGGAAGCATACATTGTTTAACACACTGCATAATTATTGTGAAATGGAAATAATGGACCTACATGTTCAGGTTTTTTTTAATTTTGTTTCCCTACCAGAGCAGCAGATAATTCTTGTGTCTCCAGCAGCAGCGGCAAGAAGATAAATATTAGAATGTCTTACAACCAGAGGTATGCAAATAATTGAATCCTCAGTTTGGTGACTAAACTGGAAAAAATAATCTTTCATTTTGAGCTGACAAGAAAAAAGATCTTTTGGTTTCATAACAAGAAGAAATAAAAAATATTTTGTGATTACGAGTGGTTTAGTCATGTTTAGCCACATTTAGTGTCAAAACATGACCCTTAGATCTAAAAAATTGGAACTGCTAAGTTTGAAAAAAAATCCCAAAGCTGTTTTATCATTTAATTTTGTCTATTTTTATCTATCTGAAACCCTTTGAAGGTTTCGGTTTCAACCATCAGGAAGTGGCATTTTTAATGAGCAGATTATGTGCCTAAGATATTTCACCTCACTCTAATTCAAATGTTCGACAATAATTTCGAGTCTCTCTGACAACCGGACCACAATTGTCCTTCCATTTTCATGTTATTTATTTACACTGTCAAATCAAGGCAGTTTTCCACTTTGAGGAGGTTAAATAGATTCAGTCACGACCCATATGACCTTTAATTTTGCCATTAATTCTCCTCAAAGAATTAATCTCTTGCACAGTTACTTTGAATGGATCTTAAGCTCTGTGTAGACCTAATTCCTTTCTTTACTGGAAATACAGGCCAGTCTAAGAGGAAAACCGTGGATCCACACTTCCTTGTACTGGACAAGGACCATAGTAGTGTCCAGCATAGGTAAAATCCAGCTACATACCAATTGTGGGGCCAAATTTGTCTCATGGGAATTCATTTGGTGGGAATTATTTGGCATTATTTTTACAAAATCAACAAATTGGTGGCTGATTGTATTAAAAAACACAGATCATGAGTACAAGACCAAGTGTCTAGGGTTCTCAGCAGGTCCCACAGTTGCAGAAAGGCTTTGCTGCACGTGAGTTTCCCAAGCAGTGCCTGCGGGAGATGAGTACCAATAGGACGTCACAGGGAGGGCTGTGTGGCAGAGCCAGCCGAGCAGGATTCACCTGGAAATATAGACCAGGCTCTCCTTGCACTGCAGGATGGCTTTCCTTGACAGAGAGCTGAACCCTTCAACAGGTTGAAAATGCCTCCATTTGCCCAGGGTCTGGCTTAACCTCAGTGCAAGCAAATCACAGGATTGGAAAAACTCTGTTGAGATGAGGTACTTCTTTTTCACTATTAAATAGATGCATTTATAGCTCACCGAGCTTCACTCTACTTGAGTGACATCAACAGAATACACAAATGCTCCAGTTAAATGTGCAGCTCATTTCTGTCTACATCTTGTAGGCAACATGTTCAAATGTATTCAAAATCAAGGCTGCAAAAGAATTTCTCATCATCAAAGACAGCAGCTTTAGTTCAGTAATTGTGTTGTTTTGTCCAAGGCTGAAAGGATAAAACAATGTTGCTGGGGGACAGCAGTTGCAGTACCTGTGTGGTCTCACTGTCATGTGTCATGCAGCCATCTCGGTACAAGCGCTTCACGAGGCCCCACAAGGATAGCCTATATTTACCTTCTGGTTGCAGAAGAGTGGCAACATGCCTGCAGGGAGCATTTTCTTCCGTCGCCTTGAAGGCCACAAGCTATTAGCTCACTCCTGGTTTGGTCACCGCAGCCTCAGGAGCAAGTATTGGCCAGTCTGTGCCTCTTACCAGCTCCAAGGTGATCTACTAAGGTTTTATTTCAGCTCCCTGGTGAAATTCGAGGAAAAAACTCTAGGCAAACTTTTGCTAATATGGCAGCCTAAAAGATAAGATAAACATTTCCACAAATTGAAGCTGTGGACTCCAATTTTGGGTGTTTTTCATTAGGATCTACGAATTTTCAACCAAATGAGAATGTTTCTCCAAGTCTCTTCAACACATTAAGCACAGGAGGTGCCTGCTGAGCTCTGGGATGGGGGCAAGCACAGGAGTGTCTGCACAGTGGCAGGCTGGGGGACATGTTGGCATGGTGGTACCCTGGTTCTACCTCTCACATCAGCATGAATCTACACAGGCCAGCACCTGGAAAGTTGGCCAGCACAGACTTCTTCCTTCTCTCCAAAGAGGGCCTTCATGTCCCAAAGACCCTGGAGAAGGAGTTACTCCTCCTTGACTTCCAAGCACGTTGATTGGGCAAGGCCACGAGCACCGCCCTAGTATGGACATTTCTTCCACAGCTTCACTATCTGGGCTGCACATTTGTTTGATGCCTATCTTCTCCTGACATTAGTAAGAGAAGGCTTTGCAGGCCCCATTTCCTGACGTAGCCCTCTTCCCCACATTCAGCTCAAGCACAAGAGGAAAAGCTCATTCGATGTCGCTCCCCTGGAGAAGACCCTCCCTCCAAGTACCTTAGTACCAAAGACCTCTTTATCTCTATGAATGTGTCCAGAGTGTACCTCAGGACGAGTGTGTTTTCATCCTACATCCAAAAAAAATATATCTGTTTCCAGCAAAGCACAGACTCACCAACACAGATGTTGTTTGCTGTTTAGGGAATCTTACTGTGAACGATTAGTAGTTGTTTTACGTTTCACACAGAATTCCCACAATGCGGGCAAGGAGATTTTTTTTTCCCTGTTTCATATGACCCCAGCAGCACCACTCTGTTTTCAACTTACCTAAAGAAAGTTCTTCCAGGGAAAATACAGCTAAGGAAAGAGTCATCATTTTATCTTCCTGTACATCATCCTGTTGGTTTTATTTGAAAAATAAAGGGGGAAAAAAAATAAGAAAGAAACCAAACAATAAGAGTTATCAATCCTCCTCCACAACTTACATTTGGTTTAACACTGCAGGTCTCAGCATGTGTAACTCTGATTTCTGCTAAGTGGTCTCAGCCTAGTATTTTCACACCTTTTTTATACTAAATGCTTACGACTGGTCACTCCACTAGAAACTGTCACCTTGAGACCTTTATTTAGAATTTTAACAACATAAAAAACACCATAAATTAATCTTAAAGTAGCAATATTTTATTGTTTGCATTGCAATAAATTCCTGCAAATGCAACTTTTTATACAATTAAACACATAACGCCTAACTGTTAAGGTATTAGCCCAGCTGGGTACAAATGCAGTCCACTGTCAGTCTGAACAGACTTGGCTGTCTTTTAATAATTATCTGAATAAATAAAAGTAATGAAGTGCTGTAGATTGCTCATTCAAACTGGTAAAAAGCTGTTTGCAAAGGATAACTACGAGGGAAGTGAGACATTGGGGTTTGCTAATAAATAATTCTCAGAAATACCAGCTCCCAATTTACTACTTGTACACAATGGGCCAGTCGAAACTTGCAGGATGAGCCAATTTGCCACAGCTCTTGTTTTGAGTCTTTGTGAAGCTGCTGCATGAGCACAGTGGGGGCTGCTTGCATCTATCCCTGGAGTCAATCACTGGGCCTTTGTTTCCCGCTGGTCAAAAATATCAGGTGGCTTTGAGAGTCTAATTATCAATGAAAAATTAAATTCGGTACAGGAACATAGCCAGGAGTTGCCCCCTGCCTTCTGCCCTCATTCATGGGGTGTGAGTATCAGGATATTTGTTGTAATTCAAAATGTATTCAAACCAAATTGGGAACTTCATGGGTGGGAAAGACAGAAATATAAATGTGAAAACAGGAATTGAAAGCCTGACAAATCAGTAAATATCTCCTTCTGCTACCTTAGAAATGGGGTGTGGAGCCCTAATTGTGCAAAGTGCTTTCTCGGAAGCTCCTCCCATGAGGGATTTCTCATTAGGAATTTGTTCAGCCAAGTTTATACCTACGTGGTTCCACAGTTTCCCAGCCTTGGGGGAGTTTTTAAGTTAAATAAACTACCAAATCAGGGTTTAGCTCTTGCAGGAACAGAACAGGAAGAAGCAGAGACTTCTGTCAGGACGCAAAGACAAGAACCCTCAGAACAGGCATGGTCTGAGGGGAGAGAGCACCGGCCAGCCAGTCACCAGTGCCTCTTGCTCAGAAACACCCTTTCAACATCACAGACCACAGAAACCAGGAGAAGCTAATGTAAACAATCTCTAGCTGAGACGAGTAATGTACAAAACCACTAGAAATAGTGCACAATGGCCAGGTAAAAGTGTAAGGTCCATCCATCTCCCATTCAACAAGCATATACAAACCAACCATCTCAAATGCTTGCCACGGAGCAGGCCCAGGCTCCTGCTTACATCGACCTTTCATCCCTGAGCTGTAAATTAATCCAGAAAAAAAAACAGCCCTGAACACAGCAGACTGTATTTCTTTACCTGTTGATCATTTTCTGGCAGTCAACACTCATGATTTCTCACAAGGGCTGAATCTGCATCCCAACAGGACAATAACTGCCAAGGCAGAGAGGGAGGTGTGACACAGACATATGGTAGCTAATGGAAGGCAACAGCTCTGCTTTTTCACTTACTCATCACTGTCTTTGCTTTTGAACATGCATATGAAATGCAGCCACCCCCCAGGTCACGGGTGAGAAGTCATCTGGTCAGCTGTCCTCACGCACAGACTGGAGGGGCTGCCCACGGCCCAGGGGAGGACCCCTCCCAAGCTGTTTCCACCAACATCATCGCACTGTATTTGGACTCCTCATCTCATAGTTAGTCTTGGCAAGCATGTTGTACCCAAACAGCAGAGCACACATGATTCATGGGCAAGTAGTGCTTCTGTCTGTGTACCTATGACGTGTCTCATATTCTTTTGATCATAAGATGTTTGCTTTTCCTTAAGGAAACCTATGTATCACGAGAGAAGAATGCTGAGATTGAAGGATTTAGAAGAGAAAACAGCAGGAGAAACAGAGACACACTGCTAGTGACCACCAGTAGAAGCATATCTGTACCAAAGCCTTGTAACTGTATTTGCAGCAGCACAGCAAGAAACTCTGACAGTGATCTTTAGGTAGCTAAAGCCCTTCTCTGTTAGAGTGATTTTACCTCTCAAAGTGCATGGTAAAAGAGATCAAAACTGTTCCTCGACCCAAGAGAAGAATATATATCTGCATCACTCACTGCATACATAAATATGCTAAATAAGTCCTGATTAGCTCTCCCCAATGTCTAGGCTCTGGACATACTCGTCTTCTCTGTGCCCAGAAAGACTTTCTTTTTCTTCAAGAAAATTTCTTAAGTGCTTAGTTAAACAGCCTTCAATCTTCAAACCTTTCTAGTTATGCACCTGGAAATCACTTCCAACTCCTCCATCACTGACACTCACACTGAAACATGACAACTGCTCAGACCTGTCTGTCCTGAGAGCTTTTCTAAAAGAAACTAACCAAAAGGAGATCATTGACCACTCAGGCACAGAGCAGAGCAACCACTTCCAGACCAGAATTTTGTCTAGCAAGATACTCTGCATTTCTATTCTTTTTGCTTGACCACTTGTTTTCGACGCTAATTTTTGTTCTGACATAAAGGCCTCGCAGACCATGCAATAAACACACAGCAAAACAGAGCAGTGAAAAGGTAGAAGTGGATGGGCAGAGGGTGCTTTGTCATTCCAGGTTTATCCTTCAGTTCCCGGTTGCCTCTCTTCTCACTGGGAGCTCAGTGGCAAACGTGAAAGGCCTTCTGCAACACATGAAAACCCAGTCCTACAGACTTAAATCACACAGTGCTGTCATGGGGGCTGTTTCACAATTAAAGGGTATCCACAGGAGTAAGAGAGATGGCGAGTGTACAGAAGCATTTGCAACATGGGCTCCAAAGTCAGCTCCTGTCTCGACAGGGTCTGCTAACAGCTCGTCCCTCTGTGTCTCCTCCACACTGGCTGCTCTGCTCAGGAATCATAGCCTTGGATTTCACCAGACAAACTTAGCCAGATAAGTAGAGATAAAATTGTCCTTACAGCAGTCAAAAACCTATTAGAAAAAATGTTTTAAACAACTGCATTTTAAGATTTTCATCCTTTATGCCATAATGCCTGGAATACCTCAGGATAGTTTTAAATGCTGTTTAAGGTTGCATCATACATTTTATAACATAAATTATTAAATGACTTAATGGACAATGCATTAGAAGGAAAACAGGCAAATTACAGAATAATTTAACTGTTGCAAAGAAACAGAGCAACTTGCAGGACGTAAAACACTCTATTTTGACACAGAATGCCTGAAGCTAAAGCAATTAAGGCTGCAAAATATTGCCGGCTGACATGATGTGTATGTAAATTTGTCATTCATTGGAAAGGGTTTGTAACAATCACAAGTAATGTGCACAATAAAATAACCATGTGGTATAAAATGTTTTCTGCTAAGAGTACTCAAAAAATGGTGGTTATGTATCATTTAAGCAGATCACTATTACACATTCAGTAGTTGTTTATGACAAAAGATACCTCTCCAATAATGGTAGCCCTTTGAAATATTATTTACCGTTATTTGTATGTAGGATCATGAAGGAAATATTTTTTAAGTTCCTTTTAAGAGCTACTGTGAGTTTTTCACCAGACATTCCATTCTAGTGAATCAGCCCCTCCAGGCTAGTTTAAAAAAGCTCACAAACTCCCTGCACTTTGCCAGGAGAGCTAGCAATGAAAGAGATGCCTGAAAGATGCCAATACTGACATGATTAAGTCAGTTATTTCATGTAAAACTGAGAGCAATAAAAGAGGCAATAAGACTTTTTGAAACCCCATCAAAAAGCAGTAGATTTAACTATTGGTCTTTCCAATCTGTACATCTGTGTAAGCTACTCAAGAGCAAAGAAAGGCCCATGGTGCCAAGGGTGAGCCTGACTTTTTGGGTGCCTGCACTCCACCCCAGAGATGATGGAAGCAGGAGCTGCTTGTTCACCATGGTCTTTGCAATGAGGCAGGCAACACCTTCTTGTATAGCCTCTCTTTTAAAATAATTTTAAAATGCAGTCCTGGGAAGCCTGAGCTCAATCTTAAGCCCTTATTACATGAAGAATGGGTAAAAAAAAAACCAAAACAACAAAACCAAACCAAACTCCAAAGATTCCAAACCAAGAAACCAAGAAGCCAAGAAACCAAACCAAGAACCCCTCAGCCAGCTCTTCCATGTCTCAGAGGTGCTGCTGCTTTCCAACTCTCCCCACTGCTGGGCCCAGACTTACCACTGGCTTCAGGGAGGGCGCAAGCTCCCATGCTGCCTCAGACATACTTGCATACTCCATTCCACCACAGCGAGACTGATTGGTTCAGGTAAGCAGTAGCTTAAAACCACAGGACACAGACCTAGACAAAATCAAACATGAGGTCCAGTGTAAGAAGCCCTGGCTGTTTGTGTGGGGTGATGGGTCCCTGGAGGTGGCAGGGTCCCTCATTTCAACTCATTTGGCCCTGGCAGGCAGAGCACAGCCGGCCAGCACAGCCTGTTCTGCAAGTCCAGCTCAATCTCCCAGCTAGACCAGGGCTCCCTAGGGACAGGAGGCTTCCAAAAGCAAACCCTTCTCTGGACAAATCTCCCTATGCATCTGTGCAAAGCTACCCCAGATTATATCCTTCCTTTCAGCACTTAGGTGCTCCATCTCGTCATCCTATCTGCCTCTGCCTCAAAAGCACCTGTTTATCCATAGGGAGGACAAAATTGATTTTCCTGTAAATGCCTTGTCCCTGGCTGATTTATCTCAACAGTGGATGGGTAAGATCACAGACCAGCAATGATCTTTGACTCTGAAGAAGCGTAAGTGAGGCCTTGTCAGAAATACTAGGAGCTCTCAGAGGCACAGACAGCTCAGTTCTCAGCAATACCTGGGCTTCCACCAGCATACCTCAGCCCATGAAAGGAAATTCCCCGAACTGCCACACACCATCTCTAGGCCTTCAGCAGCTTTTGTTTTTCCCAGTGATTTTGCTGAGGAGGTGAATTAAGATGTATCCAATTTTTAGACACCATTTAGGAGACACTTTCCTTAGGAAGGGAACAAGTTCACATTTTAAATTTCTGCTCTAGGTCACATTTCAAGAATCCATCCAGAAGAACACAATAAGCCTTCATGGGAGTGAACCATGGGATTTCTCTGAGACTAGACTTTAACACCACATCTATTGTCTTTAAACACCCCATTCATGGGGTATAGAAAAGGAGTAGATACCATGAAATGTCATGTTTTGTGACAGGCAAGAGCAAGGCAAACACTTGCCCAGGATGCCCCTCCTTCTCCGCACGGCAGCCCGACAAATGTGGCAACACAGCAACATTGCAGAAGGAATTTGAGGCAACAAAATTCCACTGCAGAAGCTGCAAGCGGAGACTGAAGTCAGCATCTCCTGCTTTTCTACCAAAACACCACATTAGGCCAATAAAAAAAACACCCTACTACGCACCCACTCAGGACTAAGTTCCTCCTCTGGGGCTCTGGGCAGCTGTAGTTGGAAAAAAACCCAGCATTTCCAATTGCCTTGCCAGCACCAGGGCAGATTCTGGCAAATGACAATGCTGTAATGATACCTTGTCTTTTTTTCACCTGATATCCTCTCTCATTTTTTACAAAGTCCCTCTCTTGTAGGTTGATGCCAAAGGGTAGGAGAAGAAGGTGTGGGAAGAGAATGAATTTTAAACCATCTCTCCATATAAATAGAATAGGTTATGCACGCCTCTCTGAAGTACAGTATTAATCCCAATTGTGCTATAAAATATATATGACTCACTTGAGCCTTGTTCTCTGGTGAATTATGAACTATTATATCACTCATGGGATAAGTATAATGTCTCTTAAGAGACTACCACCTTTCCTCTATTCTATAATATAAAACTTCATTGAAACCTGCCATGCCTGATATAAGCAACTTCTCATGATGTACATTAAATCTTTTCCTTTTACAGTTTCCTTCATTTTGCTGATATTCTTGTCAGGGTGAGTTCTTTCAGATGTAGCATAAGCATAAATTAGTATGTAAGAGAAGTAGTCATTTAGCAGAACTTTTTCTTTAATAAATCTGGTGATATTTATATTTCATCACAGAGCAGAAAGATTTTTTTTTTTTTACACATTTAAAGATTTATTCCTGTAGTAAGTATCCAATTAATAGGGCTTTAGCATGCAGACAGGATTTGTATTTATGCTGAAGAAAGTGTATTCTCATTATACTTTTATTCTCATGTTAGATTTATTGTGGGTTCCATTATAATTTATTTTAGTTGCTCTTTTTTCTAATTCTTTATATTTACATGTCTTTTCCAACAAAAATAATAATACATAAGTAATACCTGACAACACTTTGCAGATTTTCTCTATTTGTATGCTTTAATTCTCCAAGCATCTTGGAATGGAAATGCTGTGAACTACAAAGGAAATCTCTATGTGATCTCTATTACATGAAAAATTATCATTTTTATATCCTCTTCACCCTGCCAAGTTCTTTCCAAGTTCCAGTTTGTAATGCATGAAAGTAGGCAAGAAGCGGTAGCAAAACCCAAGTAGAAATGCTCACTACATACTTACATTTTCAATGCATTTATGTAATTAGCAGTGCCAGAGGACAACCTGCTGCATTGCAGCAGAGCTCTCTTTCCAGTTCACCACTACATGTATTTTTCCATAGTTTTCTTGTCTTGCTGGTATGGGGTTTATGATAACGCCATCCTACCACTGTTATTCTGCAAACCGCTGCTGAGAATGGTCAGTAATGCTTTGCCCAGTCCTTAACCCTGCCTGCTCAGCTTTCCACCGGTGTGCAGCAGGATAGGGGTTTGAAGATACAGTGAAACTGGCCTCACCAGTCACCAGCCAACATTTCAAACATGAGTGAGAAATTGTTTCCACACACACTGCATATCCTAACAGAAAAGTTCCTACACTGCAGCTCTCCTGTGCAGCCCATCTCAGAGCTTTAGCCTCAGTATTAATCCCAGTAGGTCAGACTCTGTTGGCAGTCAGGCAGGGCACAGTCAGCATATGCCTGGAGAAGCCAGCTGAGTTACACCACAGACATAACACTACATATAAGAGCCAAATCTGGCCAAGTGCTGTTGCAGTAGATTTTGTTTCATTTTGCAGTGTACCCTCTGCTGGGAAAGAAAAAAATGACTTTGTGTTAGATATCACATCTAATTATTCCTGTTGGGCTGGCCCAGAGAAATGTCAACAGTGCATTGTAAGTGCTAATTGGGGTGTCCATGCTCTGCAGTAGATTTGGGATACAACACTCTACACTAGAGAGGTTAAGCATGTTTTAGAATACTGTACTGTAATGAGCTTAGTCTCCATGGAAGAGGCATAGATCTGCTCCACACACTTGGGGCTGGATTGCTTAAGCCACACACCAGCATGTTGGTTAAGGCAGGCTGTCCATGGCCACCACCAACCACCAGGTAAGGTGAGCAGTCTTCCCAGGGCATACTGCCAAGTGCTCAGCAAAACAGCGAGGTAAAGAGAGAAAGAAAGGAAAGGGAGAGAGAAGGAAAAGGAAGGAAAGGAAAAAAAAAATAAATAAAAGATTGCTAGGGAATGAAATAACTAAAAAGTTACCAGCGTGCTTACCTTGTATCCCTCTGTTTTAGGCAGAAAACCTCAGTGATCTATTAAGCTTATGTGAAGTAATATGGTTTGGAGCTATCAATACCAGGGTTCCATTGCAGACATATGTTTTTCTGCTTTTTCCTGCAGATCCCTTTATGCTTCCGATGAAATATTAATCCAGTCTTATTTCACAACTTCTAAAGCAGAAAAACTACATTGGTTTAATATAGGGACAGTGATGGTACTTGAACCCACAGGATCCAGTCAAATTACTAATGGCAAATCCCCAAAATCGGCTTTTTTGGACAACTTTCATTTTTCAGATTTCTCTGTCCTGCTTTAGAGCACCAGTTCAAGGGAAGCTGCTCATTTCTTTTGCAGTGCTGGGGTAGCAGTCTGCCATGGCTTCCCATATTTCTACACATTCAAGTTCTGAATCCTTGCAGCCTGGGCAGCCCTTAAATCTTTCAGGAATTATTCTGGTTAGATGTTCACGCAATGAAAACAAAGTATTTAAAGCTACAACATGCCTGCTAGTCTATTGGGCTATAAATCTAATGGGGAGCTACTCCATGACTTTTTGCGTCATGGGGAACCTCTTGTGCTCCTCAACCTTTTTTTGCCACTCCCATGGGCAGCATTGCTTCAGCACTGTAGCGTGCTTTCAACAAACCTGTGCATATTGCAGAGACCTTTTCATCCCCCAGAGGGGAGAGACAATCCTACAACAGGATGTTACTCAGTGGAAACAGAGTTCAACCCAAAACACTATACTTCTTCAGATGTTGAGGCAAGAATATGAAAAGGAAATCTGAAAGAGTACTGTAAGGACATCTCAGATGTGTTCTCTGTTTCACACAATCCTGCCATAATTATTACCCCATATGCTAATACAGAAGAGGTAGGCAATTATTCCCGAGCTTGCTTCACATTACCTGTTCTTCCTGACCTCAGATTAAACAGTACCAGACTCCACAGAAAACATGAGATAAACCCCACAGATGAGCTCTCAGCAAAGGGTCATGCTGGCTCTGCGGACAAGATCTGGGGAGGGTACTACAGGAGAAGTGCTGGCTCAGAAAGCTCCTCAAGCTATGGGCTGTAGCCTTCCAGAGGGAAAGGTGTACAAGAAGCTGTATTTCTGCTGTGTGTATTCAGGTGGGGACATGTGTCTCTCTCTGAGAGAGACAACTCACCAAGTCCAGGATTTGCCAGACTGTTGTCAGCGGTGATGTCTGAGATTAGTCACCTGGGGAATCCTCTTTCCAAGGGCAGTATCACGGGGGAGCAGCTCCAGTTCGTTTTCCTCACGGCATATTCATAAAGACCAGTGTGGCTGTACAATTGAATCATAAGTTCTGATAGTATATCCTGACCATACGTGAAGTAAGTCATGTCGGCTAAGCTGCCCACCCACTCTAGATGTGTGGACGCACCCACACAATGCTAGGCAAAAGACTCAAATATTGTCTCACATGTTTTTAAAATGATACCACCCATGTGGACACCCATGCTTGGTATGGAAGGAAGTGAGAGGTATCTGTCCATGCATGTCAAGCTAGAGAAAAGGCCACTTGAATTTACACGGTGTCATTAACAGTGTACAAATCACTGCATGTCTGCATCGAGGTCTAGAAGACCGATACATGCTGAACAGCTGAAAACTTATCTAGAAATCATACGTGCACCACCTAGATCTGGATTTCTCTGTCTAATATTTTACACAGAAGATGTATATGCTGCATTACCACACAGAAATGTCCACTTCATGTATACTGCAGAAAGCAAGGATGGCAGAGAAAATATCACTTTCATTCTGCACATTTCCTTCACTGACTATATGCTCTAGTTATATTTTTGTTTGCATTCTGAAATAGCAGAAAATTTGGGGAGATGGAGCTAAATAAATATTTAATGTATCAGCACGTGTCATATAGTTTCTGTGCACCACCACTATCGATTTCCTAGTAGTTCTCCTTCCCTAGCCAACTTCATTAAAGAATAAAAGTAAAGTAATAAGTCATTTCACACTCTGTCTGACCATTATACAATAATAGCAAGATTTCATGCAAGGGTACAACATTATGCCCATCTGCAATCACAGTCTCTTTGCAAAAATCTCAATTCACACTTCACATGCAGCTAACCTTGTTACCATTCCCTTCCTAAATCCATCAGTCTTGCAGCTGCACGTCTTCACAGCCCAACATCTTAAAATTCATCACTTTGACACCCTCGCATCCCTACAGGTCAAGCTAAAGAAGCCAACCAAGAATAATTAAGAGGTACCCCAGATGTTTAGTTTACTTCTAGCCAATCTTTCCCAGAACCGGCTGCAGTTTTTTCTTCATATGTTAAAGATCCTCATAAGGTGCTTGTTTTAAGGGGATGAAACCTCCAACAAATTTCAGAGCTTCCCCNGGCGTGCCCCGCATCCATCGCTGGCGGCTCAAAGTGCCTCACTTGGGTTCCTTTGAAATCCGCTAATTTTGAGGACCGGCGTTTGTGTGCTTCCATTAATAGAAGCGACTTGTGAAAAATAGGGCATATGAATATGGAAACGGAGTTTTAATGTGATGGGCGCTCCGCTGGACCTGCTCTCCGGCTGGAAATGCGCCGAAGCAGGCACTGGCTCCGACTGCCTCACGGCCCCTTCGACGGCAAGAGCAGCCCAAGGGAAGCATGAAGTTCAAGGGCTTTTTTGCAAAACGGAGGAACCGGGGAGCGGAGCCTTAGGGGGCCGCCCGCCCACCCCTCACCCCATGCCGGTCCCGGGGGATCTCTGGCCTCATCAGCTGCCCACAGCCAGGGTCCGCGGGGGTCATTTCGATGCTGTCCCCAAAACAGAGCAGGTGGCTCCTCCCCGCGGGACAAGGGCGCAGGGCCGTCCCGTTAGGTCGGAATTGTTGTGTCCCTCTGTCCTCGCAAACCAGGCTCCACATTAAGGCGGCTACTGGGAAAGAAACCCGGTGGTGTCACCGGTGGGAGACGCGGGCTTAGCAGCAGAATGGAGTAGAGAGGGTGAAAAAGCTGTGTAATTCCAACCTGTAACGGTTATTTGTCGCCCATCCTCGCCACCCCTGGGCTGGGAATATTTTTAACATCTTGAAGGGGTTTATCCGTTTCACAGGTGAGCTCAGTCTGGCTGCAAACTGACGTGGGAGTGGGACTCCACGCCCTGAGCTGGAGCCGAGTTATTCGAGTGGGGGACACTAAGAACTTACGGAGACTTAGAGCGTGCATTCGCACAGAAGCGTCGTGTGAATTTGGAGGCTAATAAATTCTGGAAAGGGAGAAAATAACAAAAGTTAAAAGCCCACCCGCGTAAGAAACACTAAAAGCTGTAGGAACGATACCATTGCCGAAGCCGCTGATACGGCGTTACACGCAGGCTGCGTTGGTTCGTGTAAACGCAACCACGGTAATCGACACGGCAGGGAACTCCGCTGGTTCCAGTGGCTGAAACGGACTCGTTTGTCTGACTGAGAGAGCAGATTCAGCTCCCAGAGCACCTCGTTCCCAACCCCACGCCAGGGCAAAGACAACGCTTATCCCTGTGTCCCAACCCAGCGAGGTCCCGCTTCGCACTTTCTGCGCTAATGATGGTCAAGCTAATCCACTGGGAAAGGGGGTGGGGTAATTAAACATGATCTTGCTGCTACATCCTGCAAGAGAGCCCTTCAGCTAAGAGCAGCATCCTCATGGCTCTGCTGCCGGGAGGGCTCAGCCGGGAGCCGGAGGCTGTAACGAGTCGGCAAAACCCGCTTGAGCGTAGCAGGAGTTCCCCGAAGGAGCCTCCCATGTCATGCCCACCTGCAAAACATTCAGCCACGACCCAGCGAAAAGAAAAAAAAAAAACAAAGAGGAACCGGGAACCGGGAATCCGGCGACCAAAGGAACTGCCGTGTTCCTCCGCAGCCGCGCCGGTATCAGTCCCGGGAGGGAGTGGAGCAGCCCTGTCCCTCTTTCCACGCCGCAGGCTGGAGTCCGGACAACACTCCAACGCCCAGGACCAAGCCCTCGGAACGCAGCCCCCGCTTCGTTCTCTCAGTGCCGAGGCGCCGGGCCTCTAGCAGCCCGGGCCTGGCCCCGGACAGGGGCTTTCTCCCAGGCAGTGGGCGTCTCAGCCTCCTCCATTTCATCACCGCCTGCTGGCAAGTGCCGGAGGAGTCGGCCGCGAAGTTCCCGGGGACGGAACGCTCCCCGGAACCCCGGGCTGCACTGCCCTGCCCGGGGCAAGGCGGGAGGCTCCCGCGGGGACAGAACACGGGGTCCGGAGCAGCAGGGCCGGGGGTGCGAGACCGGGCCCTCCACGCCTCCTGGAGCTGTCCGTGGTGCTGAGGGCGGGCTCGACGGACAGGTCCCCTGGGCTAGAGGGAGCGAGGCCCCTCCGCTCTGTGCGCGCCATGGCCTGGTGCGAGGAGTAAGCAAATATCCCCGGCTACCTCGGATCCCTCGATTACACATCGCTCTTCTGCAACCGCACAGTTTGTTTCAACTCTCAGCTCACCAACAGCCAGGGCTTTTTCCGGCGGGAATTCCGCGGCATTTCCCGCGGTTTAAGGCTAAGTGAGCCCGTTCATCTGACAACAGATGGGTTCGTTTATTAGTTCACATCCACTTCCAGGGCCGAGAGCAGGTCTTGGACCGGGAGAGGGAGGAGACTATAGAGAGACGGGACTGAAGGAATTCAGCAGCTCGGCACCAAGTCTGAGGGCAGCTGCGGAGGATGAAGCTATCTGGGAGAAGAGAGGGGACAAAAGCCGATCGGCGCGGCTGGAAAGGCACGGCCTCAAACGGCGCCAAACCGCGAGCGGATCCCGATGCTGCGCCGTGCCCCGCGCTGGGCCAGGCAAAGAGGAGCCGGCCCCGTGCGGCCCGTTCCTCTGCCCGGCCCTTTGTCCTGCCGCAGCGTGCTGAAATGCCTGCCCATGTGCCGGCTGGTTTTTTAAAGAAGCAACGGAGCCTTGTCCTGCATGTCTGCAAGGACAACGCGACCGGTCAGACGCAGGGGCAGCCTGTCCTCGGGTCTATTCCCTCCTGTTGTAAACGGGGAGTGGGACAAATGAAGGAGTGCTTACATTTCCTTCCCCGCTTCCCGAGCGGGAAAGAGCTTGTGACAGGGAACAATTTCTGCTCCAAACCTCGTCCCGCTTAGAGTTGGGTCTAGGTTTCAAGGGAGGTCGCGTTTCCTTGCCCCCTCCCCCAGCAGACTCTGCTTTAGACACCGTCCGACACGGCACCGGCAGGATCCCAGCGCAGCCGCGCTCCTCTCTCCCTGCTCGCTTTATTTCCTGCAAGCCTCTGCCCGCCCGGTGCCCAAAACACCGGACCGTCCTACCCAGGAGGGCACACTCCATCTCTGGGCAGGCTATACTCGGGAAGGGGAGTTGGGGAACACTCATCTGTTTTGTATGAACTTTCCTTCCTTATTCTCACTACTTTTCAGCGTCTTTGTGCAGCAAAAAAACTAGCCCCGATTTAGCCATCACTATCGAGAAGAACAACGAGCTGGGAACAGCTTTTCCAGCTAGATAGCCCTTTTTTTCGGGAGAAACCAGCGTAGTCTTCGTTGTTTAGGCTCATAAAAGGGCCCTAATTGAGCCCAAACTTACTATCTCCTTCCCCAGCCCGCATAGAAAGTGTTTCCCTGGAAAACCTTGGAGGCAAGGCAGGGTGGGCGGGCTGCTCCGGCCACTCTGGACCCTGCTCCCAGGTCGTTTCTGCCGTGGGTGATTTGGGGGCCACGGCGGAGGGTGCGGGGGAACACTCAGCGGCCTCCGCAACACGGGTAGAAAACGAGGTGGGCGTTCCCAATCCGCTCCCCTTTTGTTAGATCAAGGCAGAGGTCAATATGGTTTTAACGCGAATTTATTAGCAGAGAAATCAGCAAGGCGCTCGCTAATTAGCAAAGCGCAAATAAACGTGCCCGGAGGCTTCGCTTTTTTTTTTTTTTTTTCCCTCCCCATTCTATCTCAAAAGAAAGGGAACCCACGAGCAAAAATTGAGAGGGGAAAAAAAAAAAAAAAGCCAAACTCTCTGCGGGGAAGATAATATTGGACTTTATGAATGTTTTATAGGTAATTGCTGTATAACTTTCTAATTTCGCAGGGGGGTTGTTCACCTCCAAAGGCTGGGGCTAAAGCCGTCCCTGGAGCCCAGTGGAGGGTCACAGCCCCTAGCCCCGACCCACGGCCCTCTCTGCCCCCGCGAGATCGGCGGCCGGGCCGACATGGAGAAACTGCCTGCCAGGGGAGGCAGCGATAAAGCTCAAAGGCCGGCGGGACTCAAGAGCTCCGTGTCCGCTGGGACCCCTCTGCCCTCCCTGCCTGTATCCCCTCATTACTCACCCCGACCGCCGGCACTCGCTGCGTGTCCCAGCTCAGTACGGAGACAGCTGCCGAGTCCGGGCCGTGATCCCGATCCGCGCTCAACCCCGCCCGCCCCCAGGGGCCAGAACGGGCTCGGGCCGTCCGCCATGGCGTAGCCGCGCCGCCTCCCCGAGAAACCCGCCGCCACCTTGCCCAGGTGCCTAAAATAACGGCGAGAGATGCGACACCTGAGCTGGGATTTGTTTTTTGTTTAAAATATAGATAGGCAAAAAGAGCGCCGGTTGTAAAACAAAGGGGCTAAATTTAAAAAAAAAAAAAAAAAAAAGTGGCATTTGCCTTTTCGACTCTGTATTTCTGCGTTCTCGTCACGGGGAAAATTAGCTACCTTAAAATTTCCACGTTTGTTAAAAAAAGATAAAGTTTATTTCTTTTTTGTTTGTTTGCTTTTCCTGTAATTTTCAGTCACCAAAAAAAATCTATATTTTGTCATCTAAGCATTTATTTTACTGAATCCAAAAAGACATGAAAAGGGAGAGGGAAGAATCACGTTCGTTCGTTTTAAACTAACGTATAGAAGTGATTTTTTTTTTTTCCTTTTTTTTGGACGACATATAATAAATATGATATAGCACTCAGCACTCGGTCTGTACAATTTTGTTCGCATTAGGGAGCATGCCACTTTTCAATAAGAAAAAAAAAAAAAAGATCATGAGAAAAATCAGTGCAAAGTTCTCCGTTCCCCCGGTCTTCTCCGTCGGGCGGGGGTCGAGGCGTTCTCATTCCCTCCGTCCTCCGCAGCCGTTAGTCTCTCCGACGGGCTCGGGCTCCCTCTCCCTCTCCTTCTCCTCCTCCTCCCCCTCCGTCCCTCTCGCTTTCCGAGCTCCAAGTCCTGCCTTGCAGGAGCCGAGGTCGGCAGGACGCCCCGCGGCTCTGCCCGCCTTCCCCCGCGTGTGGTCGTTTCACTTACGGGCTCGGCTCTGGGTTCACGGTTCAAGAGTCCCTGCTCTGACTGATCGCCTCCCTCGGTGGCCGGCGGCTGCCTGCAGAAGCTCCTGCCCCTCGGCTTCCCCTCGCTTCCTCCTCTGCGGTGCTGGGGCTTGTTTGGGGACGGGGAGGGGAAGGGCTCGTTGCGGGGACCGCGGTGCCGTTTCACCGGGGGTGTGGGGTACCGGGCATGGGGTTGGCCAGAGGGTTGAGGGCCGGCTGTCCGCCGGGTCCCAGCCCGTGGATTAGCACCCGCGGCACCAGCGGCCGCTGGAGCTGGGGGTGCGGTGCGGGGGGAGTCCGGTACATGCTGCTGTACATGGCCGCGGCCGCTGCGGCTGCCGTCGTGCTGTCCATGCTGCCCAGCAGGCTGGGGTGGTAGAAATAGGGCGAGGGGAACATCCTCTGCAGGGCCGAGTAGTTTCCGGCCTCGGCCAGCAGCTCCAGGCCCACCGCCGTCTGCCGCTTCCACTTCGTCCTGCCAGGGGGAATAAGAGGCGGCTGCAGGGCGGGCGCCGCGACGGGGCACCCGGCCCGGTTCCGCGGGGCGTCCACGGGAGGCGAATCCTCTCCCCGGCACGGTCCCGCACCACCGAGGCCCCGGCGAGGCGCAACGGCCCTGAGGGCCCGCACACGGCGAGACCTCCCCAGCCGTGCCCGGCTTCCCCTCCCACCTCCCGCACCCCCGACACATGCACACTGCGAGTCCGGCCAAATTAATAATCATGGCACACGGTTAGATCGCAGCACGCTGACAGTAATGTTTTGCGACGGAATTAGGGTGGCTGCAGCCGTATGTAATGAGATAGAAACTACGGTAGCGATGTCAGGGGCCAGACCCCGCAGCCCGCTGCTGGCCAGGGCGCGGGACAGCCGCCGGACCCTCCTCTCATCGCCCCGACCTCCCGCGGGCAGGAGCATCGCGACGCCTGTCCATCTCCCGGGCTCTCCAGGCAGCCCCTGGGCCACTGTCCGGCCGGGGCCCACCTTACCTTCGGTTCTGGTACCAGGTTTTCACCTGCGTGTCGGTGAGATTGAGGGCGGCGGCCAGGTCCATGCGGTCCTGCACGCTCAGGTACTTCTGCCGCTCGAAGCTGCGCTCCAGCTGGTTGAGCTGATGGTCGGAGAAGGCGGTCCGCGCCTTACGCGGCTTCTTGGCCCGCACCGGTGGGCTGTCCCGACTGCTGCTGATCTCCCGGTCGCCTTCCTCCTTTGTCCCTGCGAGCGAGCCGAGGAGCAGTGAGGGCCGGCGGGACATCGGTTCGGCCCTGTTCCCGCCGCGGTTACGAGGCCCCGCCGCCCCCTCCCCGGGAGCCCCTCAGGGGTATGGGGAGAATAGTCAAATACTGGCGGGGGACGGCGGCGGCGAGCCCGTCTGGAGGACGGCGGGACTTTTACTCTCCTCTTGCCAACTACAGGGCTTTCGTTATTTTTTCTCTCTCTCCCCCCCGGCCCGAAATGCCGAGAAATCGATATGTCAATCCGGCTCCGTTCAGGCCCGGGTTTGTGGCGCTCCTTGATCTTCCCCGCAGGAAGAACAATAATCTCCCTAATTGACCCACTGGGGAGGTTGGTGCACACAAAAATGGCCAGACCAGACTGTACATCTGGTTTGGACACTCATATGCTAATGCTAAAAGAGTGGCACATCCAGGCGTCTCACTGCTCGGCAAAAATATCTCAATGGGACAAAATTAGAAAAATGTGTCCTGTCGCCTTTCGGCCGAGCTCAGAGAGGGGGGCAGCTCCGCCGGCACCGCAGGCAAAATAGACCCTCTCCCTGCCTCGCCTTTGCTCAGTCTTTTCCTTCGTTACCCCTAATTTCCCCACGCACACATCGCTACTTTCCTTTACGAATCCATCACGGCGGGGGCTTCCCCATCAGCACGAAATCCGTAATTAAAAAAGGAATAAAAGACGGAGAAATAAACCTTCCTGTCTCAACGCAGGGAAAACCCGGGTG
>VWZK01003016.1:463715-503715 GCA_013396935.1 Baryphthengus martii | reverse complement strand
GTGAGTGACCTCTCCAAATATACACTGTTTTTACTCAGACCTAAGTCACTGTCATGCCAAAACCCACAGAATAGTATGCTGTCACCATAGAAAGCAGAGCTTTCTGGTACCCTGGGCACCAGGAGGCCAGGTTTGCTGGGGGGAAGCAGCTTGGTATAGAAGTCTCACATGCTGCTGGTAGCTGCTTCTCTTTTCCCAGCAGCAGGACCTCTGTTCGCAGGGCCTTTTTCTGCCCTTTCCACACCAAAGGCTGTAACCCATGATTCTGTGTGAGTGCCAAGGCAGCCAGTATAAATACACAACAGAATGGAGGAAACCCTGATCTGGAGACACCCTCATCCTGCTGCCTTGGGAGACTCCATGCTGCCGGAGGGCTCAAACACTGTACTTGAAGTCGGAACTGAAGGCAGGGCTTGGGAAGAAGAGCAGATGGGCAAGGAAGAGAGGAGAAGCATAAAATTGACGGATGTCATTTTGTGTTCCTTTGAACACTGTAAGCTAAAACATATTCCAACCTTTGCCCAGGGGACAACAGGGGTAGGCAAGGTGGTATGTTCCTTATAGCCCTGAGATGGAAATGGGAGCAGAAGAAAAAAGCAAGCTGGTTATTCCAGTTCTGCCCCTGCGTGGGAGAGTTTCATGGCCCTTTGCATCAACATGCCACGGTCAAAGTCTTCATCCCCAAATGCCAATTTCCACAGACCAACAAATCCCATTCCCTGGATCAGGTGGGTAGAACAGCAGGTTTCTCAATCAAGTAACCTAACGAGGCCTCAAATCTCACCACCCAACCTCCATTCTGCCCGGTGCTGCTTTGTAAGAAGAGCCATGCCTCGGACCCATATGCACACCAAAGATCTTGTATAGTCACACGCCACAGAAATGCAACACATCCATCTTGTAAGCAGGAAGCAAAGGCCAAGCAGAGCCCCTACCGCTTTACTAAAGGAGGTTCTCTGACAGGCACACTCTAATGCAGTATAGCAGGCTCTGTGATTGAGCTAAAAGACAGTTTCTGAGTAGTGAGATAAATTAACTTGACACCATCTGGTAGCAGTTCTTCATTTCTGACAATATTTAAAACTTAATTTGAGCTCAGGCGGTGATAAATAGGTCTCAGATCTCACCTGGTTTTGCTAACCTCTTGACCTAGGCGTATCAAGTCATTTGTCTGAGGCTGTAGGTCCTGATATTTTATTGCTATGTCTAATCTAAACAGACTACTGGACACTGCCCTTATTGCACCCTGGTAATCCTGGACTGATTCTGCTGAATCAGTGGGAGAGTAATGACATCAACGTCTTTCTTTTGGCAGAGGCACGGTGAAAGTTGATCATGTTGAAGCATATTCTCCCAGCTGGAACCCATAACAGATGATAGCCATGAAGCATTAGTGTTACCAAACATTTAATGGCAGGGGGCATTTGTTATTACTATTTCAATGGGTTCTTTTAAAATTTTACTTAGTTTCAGTTTTCTCACTCTAAATACTGCTTATGATTGCTCTAGCATGTGTATATATATATGCATCTATGTACATATATAGATTCTTGAGTCTTTGTATAAATAATCCCTTTAGACAGAACAGCATGGCAGCAAAAGCTTTCAGGTGAAAATATGGTGTGAAAACGTAGCATGTCTCTTCTCTTTATGTTCTATGGCACATACAAAATAAATTTACTGCTTCAAATACACGCAATCATTTTTCTCTGATTACCTGTAGATGCTCTATATGGCTCTGTGCAAGAGACAGTATATTCTCTGTCTCCTGCAGAGATGCCAGTTTATTACAAGAACACTTCCATTCTTTTACATGTCTTTATAAATTTGAATGAGCTGCTTAGAATTTGTCACTTATTTTTAACAATATAATTTTCTTTGGAAGGAACATTCTTGCTAAGCTTGACGTGATATTTAATCACATATTGACCACTCAGTATTACTTTAATGCTTCCTGTCAGCTCCAGTACAGCAGGCAGAGTTCAAGCAACACATTTGCCTGGAGTCCAGTATTCATTTAAATCAAATTTGTCAGCTTTCAATTTTTTAAAATGTAATATCTTATTTTTATTAAATGCAAGTTAATAATGCCTTGTCAGGCCAAGGGCATGTTTTAGTGTGAATAACTCAGATGTTAAGTGAAATTGGAACCATAACGCCCTGCTAATAGAGTCATATAATCATCTTAATGCCAACGTTTCAACCTAGCACAAACACACACTGGCTTTGTATTTGGTTTTCTTAGGGAGAATTTTCAGATATATAAATCACACACACTTCTTTTTAAAAGCACACACTCCTGAGTGTGAGAGTCTACAACACTTGTGAACTTTACTTACAGATTACTTAGGTATGCTACTTACAGGTCACTTACCACAACATCATGTGCTCTTTTTTCCTCTTCATAAGGCATTTTACTCAACTGGTGACATAACAGTCGTGGGTTATTAACACTGTTCCTTCTCAGCTTCAGCTTTAATTTTCCATGATGCTGTCTGTAGCGACTTGATTATCTTTTTTCCTGACAATATTTATGCATACAAGTACACACATACCAATACAGCTCCTCTACAGGGAGGTGTGGACAGTGAGCATGTGCCTACCCAAATACATGCAACCATGTGTATGTCTGTGTGCATTAATACTAGACACGTGCATGCACGTCTATATAAAACATTTGTGCATTAGAGCATGTGGAAGAGTTCATCTGTGCACACTACACATTGTGTGACATGCATCCAAAAATGGCAGGTGATCCTCTGCAATATTTATCTTTACTTGAGTAAAGAGTTATCCCTCTTCTCATTCACAAAGACAAATGTCATAGCAATGAGCAGCCGTTGCACGTTAGAGGGTAGGAGATGGATGGAGACTGATCTAGCCTTCTAAATATACTGCAAACTGCAGCACTGTGCAGTAACGTAGCATCACAGAGGGTGATGAAGCACTGCATCTTTACCAAGCATTTCCCAGCAGTGGGACAAACCAAGGACCCAGGTCTCCACACTGCAGCTGTGGGCTCTGGAGCCGTTCAGTGGCTGTGCCAGCGGTGGGTAAAGGCACATTATGTCTTTCAACTCTTAAATCACTGGCTCCGAAGGGGCGCAGGTCAGCGGTAGCAGAGCTGTCCCTATCTGACAGCTGTGCCGGGGTGGTGGTGGTGGTGAGGCAGTGGGCTGTGTGGCCCAGGCACACAGGTGTCCCCATCACCGGCTACCCATGCGACTGACACTAATTGGCACCCTTGTCAGCAGGATCAGCAGAGAGGCCGAGGATCAAGTGGGCGCAAAGATGCACACATTCCTCTCACCCAAGTGCCTGCTTCCCTGGTCAGGGCTGGAGCCCATTATCCTGCATGTCAATGGCAGCCTGCACCCCATCTCCCAGGAAATCTGTGCTCCAGCATTTCCCACAGCCACTAATGCAATTAGGGCTCAGGGTAATAATGGCAAAAGGAGGGAGAGAGATGCACAGAGGTTAAGCAATGTTTTCCAGTGGCATTTGAGAGGAGATGGTGTGGAGAGAGATGGTGAGGCTCTTAGGAGTGCCAGGGCAAGGGGAGAAGGAGGTTTTATGCTGAAAGCTCCCAGAGGATGTTGCAAGACCGACGCAGGTACCCAGTGCACTTGTGTCCAAGGATGGTGAGAGCAGGAACTGGCCCTATGGGCTGAAGAGGGTTTAAAAACCTGCATTTTAAACCTGAAGAGGTTTAAAACCTGCGAGGGTTTTAAAAACAAAGAATTTGGTGTCTCCACATATTTGTATCAACATCTGAACATGCCTGCCTTGCTGCTGGTCAAGGAGATAGAAGAGGTGCAGGCCTAGTGCAATTTCCTGAGGCAGTTCTGGAGGTCTGACCATGGTTTTAACCTGTCCCTGGTGGAAAGTGTGAGTGAGGGGAAGGAGCAGTAACATCCATTTTTTTCCATGAAGAAGGTCCCTTCTGGGGCTGTGGGAGCCCCCCAGCACAGAGCAGCGTGGGACCCAGCTTGAGACCCGCCCAGAGATAGAGCTCGGCATCCTGCATCGCCAACAGGAAAAGGATGTTGGAAAAGTGTATCGGAGTATAAAGTTTTTGTTCTGCCTCTGCCTTTTGTTTGGCACCTGGGAACAGCAATGTACTGGGCAGACTCAAACTGCTTTGCAGCCAAAATCAAGCCTATGGGCTCCCGACTGGTGCAGGAGAGAAGGGGCAGCAGGGCTATGTGACTCCTGTGGCTGTCACTGCCCACTGGGGCTGTGCTTGGACACACATCTGGGTAACGGTTTCTCAGGCTTCACTCCTGTCTGGAAGCCAAAAACAAGAACCCTTTGCAGGGTAAGGATGCGGATGCATCTCTTATCCCATAGCTCAGTCCCCTCCACCACCAGGGAAAACACTTCTCACCATACCTTTCCATGAAGGGAGAAAAAAATTTCCCAACCCCGTAGAAGGCTCTTGTGCATTTATTAGCTGCTATGTCTCCTCTGGAGATCAGCAAGATTTTTCTAAGGGAGACATTGAAACTCTATTCCTAGGCCTTGCTTACACCATCTTGCCTTATGTCCTGCAGTACTGGCACAGTGCGTCCCACTGCTGAACACCACACATCTGCCCCATACCAATGCCCCACATTTATCTCAGTGCAATGCAATTACGGCTGATGCAGTTACATCATCGTAAAATTGGTGTAACAGAAAATCAGCCCTGAGAGGCTGACATCCATTTATATGTTCATTCATATAGTCCAGACGTAAAAAGACTGTCCAGATTCTAATGACCAAAAATGCACACAGTTGGCATTAAGGTATATATATTAATTATAGCTGTGTAGTTCAAACACAAATTAGTTTACCTAAGAGTAATTAGAATCACAATTGTCCTTTTGTAGAAATGTAGGGTTATGCTTAATTCTAGCCACCAGCATTCAAAACATTTATTTAAATAGTATTCCTACTTTTCTACTTCCTAACTAAATATTGTATATATTTTGAAAATTATTTTACAGCAAACTGATAATTATTTGTATCCTGTGTGGTTGAGGAAGCTCTATTCTTTATACCAACACACTCAAATGCACAAGAAAATGGTCCAATATGCAAAAACAGAGTTAAAAAAAATTTTTTTTTTTAAACTACATGAACTGCAAGGAAAACAGTATTTACCCTTTATCTAAGAATAACATTCAGTCATGTGAGACTCCCACCTATTTACTTCTCTGTTCTTCTGTACTAACTATTTATTATTTCTTGTACAAGTCAGAGAAACCTTTTTCTTTAATTTAGAACATATACTTAAAGCAGTGTCCTTTGCTGCCTTCCATGATTTCTGGCACCCTGTGCTGGAGCCTTCTCCCCAGTGCCTGCAAGGCAGTGCCAGCCTCGGGGGTTAGGAAGAGGCAACAAAAGCATCAGCTGGAAGTACTGCTGCAGGAGAAAAATGAGTAAAAGTCTCATTTAATTTTAACTGACTTTAGAGCCCATGGGTTATTTTACAAGTCCTTCACCATGCCAGAATGTCTGGCAAGAAAGTATCAGGGATTTTGAGGGGATGGTTTAGAGGGGTCCGTCAGAGAGCAGGAATGTTTCGCATGAGTGGGGACAGCTGGGGCAAACCCACCATTTGCAAACGTGCCTGTGGTTATACTTTCAATAGGTGGCACTTATGAATAATAACATGTATAATCTATCTTGTGCCCAGGCAGGAGAGAAAACATAAGTGGACAAGCCTGAAGGCATGGCCGTCTATTAAAGGTTGCTTGGGAATTCTCTGCAGAGTTAGGGCAAAACTGTGCTGCTAAACATGGCTGGGGGATTTGCATGTTTAAGAAAACAAGACTAATTGAAAATCCCTCTCTTCTGGATCAGTGATCTACATCTCTTACAGATCAAATTACAGAGGGTGAAACACAGTTTTGCCCTTTTTTGTTTATTTGATTGTGAGGTTTCATTGCTAACTTTCCTTTTTATTAAAAAGCTGCAACATGGATTGTCAGAAAAAAAACCCAAATCCCCAGGCCATGCCATGCACCTGAAGTCTAAACTCTGCAGAAACACACAGTCCTGCTTTGTTCCGCAGCTTTTTGTAGACACCTTGAATTAAGTACCCAGGGCTCAGGATCTTAGTAATTAAATATAAAAACAATTAGGAAAAAAATAAAACAACAAACCAAATAACTACCGCACTCTCTCCTAGCTGTCATTGCGTGAGGGTCTATTCCCTCACCAGTGATGAGAACAGTATATCATAAGGGAAAGACATATTTGATTTTAAAGTAGTCCAAGAAATAATGAGGTAAGCATCTTGGGCTTTTCCCAGAGAAATATCCATCAGACTCACCATTATTTTCTATCTGTTTATATAATACCCTAGCTGCTTTCTTTTAAATGAAAGAAAAATTGGTACTATTTAGAAAGAATAAGTAGCTGTTTAACTCAGGTTCCTTTGTGCTGCTAACCAGGGAGCAGCCACTGTCCCCCGGGATCAGGAGAAATGACCTCCACTCCCAAGGAAGAAACCCAACCAACCCAGTCCAGGAAACTGCTCCCACTGGCTCAGAAACAATCCTGGTACAGAGCTGAGGAAGGAAGCTCTGAAAAGCTGGCCTTTACCTGCAAGCCAGGGGAGAGAAACAGAGTAGGATGAGCTCTTCCATAAGACATCAACTTACTTTCAGCAGGAGGTCTATAGCTGGGGATACCACAAACACGTTGCTCATTAGAAATGAGATGCCAAGAGTACCTACAATAGTAAATGGTTTCTAGATGTGTGACTCCGCCAACTCAGCTAACTCCAGTACTGACAACAGCCTCAGAAAGCAATAGGGACCCAAGTCACAACCGGGACAAGAGATCCCCACTCACCACTTATTTATCACACCTCAGACAACCCAGCTGCAGAACATTATCAGAGTACTGGTGTTTTAATTGCAAATGGCTGTAGAAGGAGCAGAGAACTTCCTTGCCTTAGTATTAATAATAAATGCATGGAGGGGGAATCTAATAATATAAATCACAGTTGGTTGATTTATGAGTCCATGTGCGAAAAAGGCAGAGCAGAACGAGAATTGGAGAAAGCAACACCCAAGGATACAGCATCAAACATATCAACTTTAATACTGCTGTTGGCCAAGCAAAAAAAAAAAAATACTGGCATAGGAAGAAAACACCATCTCCAGATCTTGATAAAGCTGTGGGAGGTTATTTGGAGGGTTAATTCCCTGGGACAGTTAAGAGCTGTTGTGCTCTGCTGAAATGTATACCATCCTGGGAGTTAGCACGACAAGTTCTCCAAAGATGCTCTGGCAGATGTGCTGCCAGCTCGGGGTTTTCCCACACTCTACCTATGAGTGTTCCATGAAAGAAAAATTAAGCACTGGGAAGGAGAAGAAGGAATATGAGATGAATCCAGTATCAGGCTTTCAGCTGGCTTTGCCACTGCCAATTGTCTCTATACATGTGAATTGGGTGCAAAGCATTCCCACACCAGAGCTGTAGCTGTGCATAGGTGTAAATTACCACACAAAGTTGAAGGCAGCGTTTGGGATGCCCAAGCTGCCTAATTAACAGTTGTTAGTGTGGCGGAGCTATAAAGTGCTAATATTCAAATGTTATGACTGTGTTGCTTCTTGCCAAAATCCATAGTGTTTGGAAGGTGGCTAGTGTTACCAACTAAACTTTCTCTTCCCTTACAAGTAGAGGATCAAAGACACCCCTGCTAATTAGCCCCTCTTTTTAGTGCATTTGTGGTGAAAGTGTGATGCTGCACCAGAGCTACTACCACAGCAGCGCCCAGCTCCAGCAAAGCCCCAGCAGGAGATACCACAGGGCTGTGATAGCAGGTCCATTCCTGTCTTTCTCAGGAGGCGGTGAAGATGAAAAAATCTTTTTTTTTTTTTCATTGTAGGACTAATGTTGAAACTAAACCCTCCAACTCACACAGTCAGCCCCTAAACCAAGGCCTACAGGACTGGAGAAAAGCACTCATGTAACATATAGTACTTGACATTGCCCATGGCTAAATATGGGGAACAAGATGCTCTCTGTGGCCATACCAGGCTTCCTTAGTCATATATACTTTAATCTAAGCCCCACTACGCAGAAAGATCCCCGGCCCTGTTCTTCCTTTTGAGCAACAACGGCAGGGCAAGTAAAATGTGCATCCACTGAAGCATGGCCAACGCGACACCACGGCTTGGCTCTGTGCAGATCAACTCAGTCAGGCAGGAGCATGCCCTTGGTGCAGTTAATTTCAGAGTTATTTTCTATTGTTAGCATCAAAGATGTTTCCTACTCTTGTACGCTGTTTACATCTCACTAATTTCATAAATGGCAGTGCACGTCTGACCCCCTTTTCCCCCCATTACACTCATCCCCTAAATCCCCTGGAAAGCTCTGCATTGTGCCCAGCTTGTGCAGCCCACGGTGTGGAGCTACTCGCACCCTGACCACGGCCACCTTTGGGAAGAGAAGGCCACAGAAAGGGACTGCTCAGGGACCCTTACCAAGAGTTCATTTCCCTGAGGCCCAGGGGTCCTAGGCACCCACATGTGGCATGTGAATGCACAGGGACTCAGTTCAACCTGTTATCCACATCGTGTCGGAAAACAAACCTACCTGTACTGATGTCAGTAGCCAAATGTCCTGAGCTTGCAGCCCCCTGCAGCTCTGTAGAAAATGTCGGCCACGTGATCTTCACTTTGCAGATGGAAAAGGCACCTGCTAGAGTCAGCATGGTTTTCCCTGGGCACAGCAGCAGCGCACCTAGGCAAAGCAGCTCAATTTCTTCAACCTGTAACACCACACCACCTCTGTCAGCCAGGCAGGCTTCTTAAGAGATTCTCATTTTACAACATCTTTACAGCACTTTTCAATTATCACATAAATCCTTAAAGCCTAATGCTTGAGATAGACACAGTTAGTTGACTAACAGGCCTGTTTTTTCCAATATCGCTTGTTTGGAATCCATCAAAAATAAGAAGCCCCACTAGCCTCTGGCTTTGGCTTCATATGAGGACGAGTTGAGGCTATGTTGGGGAAAAGGGTTTTTCTTGCCCAGCACAGTGGTCCAGGTGTGGCAGCCAGGACATCTCTGATGCCAGGCTTGGAAGGCACAGGCATGGAGAGAGTGGGATGGGGCTAGAAACCCTGTGTCATTCTTTGAAAATATATCCCATTAAAAAGTTACTTTTCCCAGCATCCTACTGTTAAAAAAAAAAAAAGGAAATAAAAAAAAATTAAATCTCATCAAAAGCAGCAGAGTCTCTCAGCAAAGCAGGCATCGGCAGAGCCGGGCTCAATCACACCACACGGGAGGGGACGTCTCTGTGACTGAGAAGCGAATAGGTGTCTGCAGCACAGCATAAATTAATACGGCAGCTGCTGCTTTTGCAGAGAAATCAAACCCCAGCCATTCCTTTTCACAAACAGAAACTTCACAGGTGCACGATAGGATATTTCATTACTAAGTATTTTGAATTTTCAACATGAAAATATTTCCTAGCATTAGTTACATTATTTGTTTCATAGGGAGGGGGATTAACATTCCTGGGGCTCAGAAAAGAGGCACATACCACTGAAGCAAGCAAATATGATTATTTCTTTGTTTTCACAGGTCCTCATGCAGGAGATTGCAGGTCTTGGAGATACACTTCAGGCCTCTGTCAAAGTATGGCACTCCTTCATTAGCACTTCAAGGGCTCTGAATCTGGGGAGGGGAAGGACTCCAGTCTCAGAGGCAGATTCTTTACCAGTTTACACCATTTAAGCACGGGGTTACTCCTGATTTACACCAGCATGGTTGAAAGTAACACCGATTCCCTTGTATTTATGTCTTCTATAATTATTTTCTTCTTCCCTCCTTTTTTTTTTTAAATAAAAATAAAAATAAGAGAGATTATTGTCTCATTTACCACAGTGTAACTCTGGAATAACAAAACCAACTCCAGATAGTCAGAATGTCTTGGGGAGCTGATCTGGCTCAGTGGATTTCTTTCTGGAGCTCTGCTCCACCTCAGAATTTTAAAAATACATTCATGCTCTTTGGAAAACCTCATTTTCAAGCTTTAACATTTTATGCAATATTTTAGTAGACTGTTTTATACTGCTGTACAGTCTCCAATTTTAAGTATTATCAATAATGTGCTCTTCTATGTAACCTCTTTAACACTCACAATAGAATAAAATAAAAAACACATCAACAAAAAAATCGTCTCTGCTCAGCAATGCTATGTGAATGTTAAATTTCCCATTTCACAATGCAGCCATCGCTATAAAACTCTGAGGGCGGATTAACGCTCTTCTGGTACTTCACTGTATCAGAACACGGATTTGCAGACAACAGCTGCAGCAAATTCCCTTGACTGAGAAGAATTACAAGTATTATCACCTAGATCATTAAACTGGGTTCATAGATTGCAGAATGTCTTCAATCAATTCATCTAAGATAACTTGAAGCCAGCTGGACCCCCTCAGTGAGAACTTGACTTAATTGGCCAATAAGTGGCTGGAAAAGGTGCATGCGATTTGATAAAATTACAGACTGCAGAAGTGATTACAGTTTGGAGAACCGCAGAGGGTAGCCTCCAGGTCAGCCCTTTTGGAGAGGGCTAAGTTAATGTCCACTATTAAGTGCTGCTGTGAAAAATGTTGGCCCACTTGGTACTCAGATGTAAAGTGTATCCAGGTCATTCCTCAGCTGATGGAGGGAGAGATGTGCACATTTATCACTGCTCTGGCCTCATTTCTGCCTTGGTAATAGTCGTACACTAACAACTGCTGGCAGTTTCATGGTTTTCTGGGTACCCTTCATTTTATTGGCATAACTAAAATATTATCTGAGCAAAACAATCCATCTGTTAAAGAAAAACACTTTCCTTCAATTATGTCCCCCGAGTCTTTTCTTAAGAAAGGTTAAAGCACCAGGAAGTTGAAAAATATGTTTTAGTTTGTTTTTATTCTTTTCAACCTACTGCAAATACGCTCCCTTGTTACAGTATAAGTAGTAGGTCTACGTATTTACCACGACAAAGTGTTAAGGAATACACCTAGCTCTAGAAAAAGGCTAAATTCACAACATTGGATTAGCGTCTGAGAACAAATCATTATTTAAAAACAATTGCCTATCTTCCTGCCCCCTGAAAAAAAAAAGGTAGAACAGATTGTATACACAATTTCTCCATGATTATGCATTTAATAATGAAATAGATTAGGTCATCTGCAGAAAAACAGTATTTTGAAAAAATGGAGCTACAAAGAGTGCAAAGAAACCATCACGCTACCCAATTGTATTTAACATCATGGAAAAACAGAGCTTGATCCTGCTTGTGCTCAGCAGGCAGGGCTCCTATTGACCTTGGCGGGAGGCTACCGCACACGGGTGCCTTCCAGGCATTAACGCTTTTGTTAGAGCCCATCCCAAGACAGGGCTTGGAATCACTTCTGCACTGATAGAGTGTATCTGCTGTGATTCCATGTTGCTGAGGCTGCATATTTTTCATGGATTGGATAATTTTCACGGGTTTTGTTTTGTTATTTTTAAATCCTTGCCTTTTACAGAGCTAGCTCCAAGACTCAGATAACTGATACAGATATTCAGAAGTAGCTTGGGCTCATTTCGAGGATTTTTTTTGCTGATGGCTAAGTTGTTGTAATAGTAAATGGTGTAATATATAACCAAGAGCCTAGGGGTTGCATAGTTAGCTAGATGCACACAAAACACAAATTAATGAAGCGTGGAAGGACAAGTTACACATTTTACCATCAAAACAGGAAAGGATAGGGCTCTGACAAAATTATTTTAGGCTGCAGGTGTTAGGTCAGAAAAGAATTCTACTTAAAAATAAGGTACAAAATGCCTGTTTTCTTAAAATGCTTTCCTTTTTATATGTTGGAACAACTACTAGAATCCAGTTTTATTTCACTCACAGACAGAAATTAGGTTACCGTTTTGGTGGATCTCCTACTATATAACAGAACATATGTTTCATCCCAAATAACCTCACAAGTCCTGTCCTACCCTACCCAAGGACCAGGATGAGATAGGCTCTGTGGAGAGCTGGTCTGCAGTTTTGAATGAAATACCTGTTTGTGGGAACTCTCGTAAGCAAGGAGGTGTCAGATCTATTTTTTTCCCTTACTGTAAGAAAATGATGTCCTTTCCCAAATGCTTCTGGTGAAAGCAATCAATTTTGGTCATCTAAAAATGGCCCTTCATTTTGAAACATAAGGTAGAGTGTGAGAAATTGAAAAAAAGGGTCAAAAAGCAGAACATCTACAGATTGCTAACATGACCATGCAGCAGTCCCTCCACATCCACTTCAATTTTTGGTCCTCCCCAGAATTTTGTGGAATAGACTTATTTTAGTCTGAAGTTGTGTGGGGTTTGTGACTCTGTCCTGGCCAGAAGGAAGTGCCGCTTGGTGGGACCAAGCTGCATGGCAGGAACAAAGACTGCTCCCAGCTACTCCTGTTCTCTGGGAACTCCTTTCCCCACAATGAGCTTTGTCCTTCGCCCTGCCCCTGCAGATGTGCTTATTGCCTTCTGCATTCAGGACACTCATCTCTATGTGAAAACACGGTGCCCATCACGAGCACAGAGAGATCATACATGTCTCAATCCCTGGTCCTGCCACTCCAGTCAGATATTTCAGTTTAATGGGTAACATCTTGTGCTGATGTCTTCAATGCTAAAAAAAAAAAGATTCATCTTTCTTGTTGTCTCATATGGGAAAGTACGAGGGCTTTAGCAGCACTGGTTACTTGCACTCTCCATTCATGCACTAGCACAGGCAAAACATTTTCCCCACTTAGCTCTTCAGTGTTGTCTTGCTAGGTAAGCCCTAATTCGAAAAGCACTTTCTAGGTAAATTCCAGCATTTTAAGCATTGCCCTCACTTGGCACGTGGATATTGCCTTCCAAGGCTTACCTTGCAATGCAGGATGGATACCTGAGAGGCTGCTTCTCCTCTGCTCCAAGCTCTGCAAGAGTGGCCCCACACAGCTGGGGTCAAACTACCTCATTGCCTCTGCATGCTCAGCATGACCTTGGATATGACAGCTCTGTCCACCAGCTTGCAACCAGTCGGGTCTGCCACCTACCATGGGAAGAAAAGGGAAATTAATTGAGTTGTACACAATTTAATCACATTAGCATTCCTAGTGCTGTCACTTTACATGGCCCCATGAGCTTGTGCCACGTTTGTGGTTACTGGTGCTCCTGCACACCCCAGGGCACTGGATTTCAGACACACACCGAACTGTTGCTTGCAAATTTAGAAATTTATTTCTAAAGCAAAATAATCAAACAATGGTGCCTTCTCTGCCTGTCGTAAAGATCATTAAAAGAGCAGTTGCTGGTGGGGATTTTGGTGGCAAACAGACCAGCCTTGGCGGGGCAGGACTTTTGCTCCAGCTCTCTGCTTTCACACTTAGCTGAAGCGATGGCCCTCAATAGCCCATCACGCTAGCGGCCCTTTGTCAGGAAGGGCCAACTAGGAGATCAGCATAGGCTGATCCAGCAGCTTCCAGAAAAGCTGCTGAGAGTTTTTGCCTTGAAAGGAAAAAGGCCTCCAGGTCAGTCCTGCTGCCCCAGGAGGAGAGGTTGAAGTCCACTGTGGCATTTTGGTATAGCCCTGTGACCACCTTGGTCTTTCCTCTTCATGTACAGACTGAACCCCTGGCAGTCTCACTGTGCTTGCTGCTGCAGCTCTGGCACCATGCTGCGAGCATTGCAGGATTTGGCGTTATCCTGAAGCAGCCCTGGTCACCAGATCCACTTGACCATCTAAGAATGGCAGTCCCACTTTGAACAACGAGTGTGTTCCTTTTCCTTGTGGTCATGAACAAAAACTCAAGAACCAGCACTAGAAAAAGAACATAACAAATTTCAGGCTTATTTTCTTTAACATTAGGATCTTTAAGACCATCTTACTTCTCTGCTCCAGACTTTCAGCAATTAAGGGCTGCAATACTGACTACCCATCACTGACACCTATGATATCATCTGTTTCTACTCAGGCTGAGCTAGGTGGTGCTGTGGATCCCTGGTTTCAGGTACCTCTGCAGTGCAGTGTGGAGCCCTCAGCCTAGAGGTGCTGGAAGCCACGGTAGTGGGATCCTGTTTTCTCCCACACATGGGGCTGCAGCAGTTAGCTTGTCAGGGACCATCAAGGCAGGGAGCCCTTCCTGGCACTGCAAAGAGTGGCTAGAAGAAGGGGCCAGAGATGAGCCCACAGCTACCCGAATGTTGCATTCTTTCTCCTGCAGCCAGGTTGCCGGAGCTGCTCCAGCCACCCAGCCCAATATTTTCTATTTGGCTATAGCAATCATTACAGCGTAGGGTCCAGTAGAAAAGACCCACTGCTGAGATCTCCATGCTAAGCTAGAGGATGGAGAGTGGGAACAGGTAGATCTTATGGCTGAGCTATTGGCAAGACACATATTTAATGTACCCTGAAGGTAAGGACCAGATCCACACACTTTACCCAAACAAACAATAGGAATATCTGGGTTCGCTTTGGCATGTCCCAAACACGTTGTGGTCTGTCAGCATCTTTGAGGAGATCTATTATTGTTAATTACCATTTAGACATAGAAGTAACTCAGATAACCTTTCCTGTCTTTCAGGACCAAGAAGTAGTTGTGGAGAGGAAGCTATTTGTACATGGAGGAGGAAAGTCTGTTTTCTGTTTGCTTTGAAAAAGCATAGTATTGACTTCTATTTATCTTCCAATAAGTCCTTGTCCAATGCAGCTTGGAACAATGTGTTCCAAGGGCAGCTGCTCCTTAATGAGAGAGCTGAAAACTCCTTAACTAATTTTTTTTTCCCCTTCTCTTCGCCATTCATTAAAAGGGAAAGAGAATGAGGGGAAAAAAAAGAAGAGAGTTAGAAAATGGCATGAAAGCATATTATCAGTAAATTGTTTCCACTGTGTTTGTGGCTCTTCCTAATGTTTTATGAATATGTTAAAAAATTTGCTCAGGCATTTTTCCTTGGGCACTCTAGTTAATTACTTATTCAGAGAGCTTCTACTCTGTTCCTTGCAAAATGTGTTGTGCATTAATTCTGATTATGTACAAAAACCCACCTGCAAGGAAAAACTCTGAATCAGTAATGCTGATAAAATGAGCAGCTCTCCTGGGGTTTTACTGAGAAAAAGGATACTGGACAGAATTAGAATCTTGTAGCTAAGGCTATTCATAATGTCATTAACATAAAGGCAATTAAATGAGTTTTTAACCTACAACCCTTTATTGTTATTAATGAACATTAGAAAAACACAGGAGATAAAATTGGTAATTATCTCTGCACCAAGCTATGCAATAATGTGTTTAAATATAAAAACAAAACAAATGATTATTGTTAGTATTTTCAGTAGCAGAAGCCCCAAGGAGCATCTCAGTCACATTTAATCACATGGTACTACACCAAGAGGGTTAATTAAACGAGGGCTTTACCTTCAACACACTTGGTTATTCTGTTTAGTATGGAATCAACAAACAGAAGCGCCAATCTGCAAAATATTCCAGGCAGTGCCTTTACCTTCAGGTGAGCTGCCTTTACAAAACCTGAAAGAGGTTTCATTTCCTTCAGGACAAGGAGTTGCAGTCCTGTAATGAAGTTTTTATTGTTGCTTGCTTTCAAAACCAATTTCAGAAACAACTGTATAAATCCCACCTCATAGCCTAAGCTTACTATGCTATAAAAATAGAAGTCGGGCATTCAAAAGAGATGGACATTTTGCAGTAAATGGTGAATGTGGTTGCAGCACCACAGCACAGTGGAAGAGCCTCCAGTTCCTTTTTTTTTTTATGCAAACTATTGTATCCTCTACTTAAGCAATCATAAATTAGAGTATTGTCCGAAGGGGAAATACACTAAAGCTCAGTGAAATAGCCTATATCTAGATTTAAACTTATTCACTTGATTAAAGTTTTATGATTTAAATCTCCGCAATGGCTTTAGCATCTATCTTTTTAAAATATTTTTTTTCTAATGTATTTACATTGTTTGGTGGGGTTCAAAAATCTGTTTTCTGGGTGATATATAGCTTAACAAATGATAGTTAATACATTTTACCTTCCACCGCCGTAGATAAAGCTTTCTTAGGGAAAGTGTTCCATAGCATGTCCAGATACAGCTCATAGGAGGGAGGAGCTGAAGCCACCTAGACTGCAGCACTGGGTTCGTCAAGCAGCATGTGTTACTGGTGTGACATCTCTATGGTCAGACACTGTAGGAAGCTACCCTGTCCTCCATCCCCATGCCCTCCACGTTTTGTGTGGAAGGACTGGTGACGGACCGTTCTCAGCAGCACAGCAGAGGGAAGGACGCCATATGGGAGCAGAGGGGAAGGAGAATTCAAAGAGAAACTGGCCCATGTGCTGAATGTAGGGATAACCAAGGACACCAAGGTGTAGCACACAGCAGATGGGCAGAATTACCATCCTTCACTGGTATCTGATTGCAAATAAACAAACGCAAAACACAGTGGCAAATGAAATATGATGAGGGCAAGAACAAGGTAATTAGAAGAAAAAAATTCATCGTACATACCTCAAGGGAGTTTAAAATTGCTGCAGCCACTTGTCATGTTGGACAGCTTCATCCAAGACAGCCCTGTGACACAGCAGTGATTCGAAAATGCAGTGACACCCCAAGGAGGAGAGGAGTGCTGAGAAGTGTCCCCAGCTTCTGACATTAGCAGGGCCCAGGTCAGTTCAAATGTTCCTACTCTGCTCAGCTGAAACCCATGAACCTGGGAATAACCTGCTCCCGGTGGGGATCAGATCGCTGGAACCATCCACCGAGGCATCTGGTCGCAGCCACCACAGTTAGAGGGACACACAAGGAATCAGTCTATTCTAGCGTGACAAATCCTATCTTCTTTATAAGCTTAGGCGTGAAAGAACTACCAAGTTTATATTTTATTTATAGTATTTTAGTGGATAAATGACACTCTTGTTCCTTTTTTTTTGACAGCTATCAAGTGTTTACAGTGACAACAGTCTGTTGTCTGTCATTCAGAGGGCTGGCACCTGTCTGGATAATAGCATGACTCAATATTCCTGAAGCACTAGATTTCTGTAAGAGAAGAAAAATCAATAACTGTGACAAGCGCTATCCATTAGAGCCTGAGAGCAGAGAGTAAAGGATTACACAGCGTCATTTGTTTAATATAACAAGACTGTAAATGAAAACTCTTTCAATTGAGCTTTAGGAGATAAAACATCCTTTCAAAGGCAAGATGACCATGGACGAGATGTACTTGACTTCCCAGGGCGAGGATGGTCAACACCAGCTGAAGCTCATGATTCCCAACCTGCCAGATGAGGGTTCCCCTTGAGATCAGTAGATCCCCTACACACAGATCAGTGCAACAGCAGCCGTCAGCATCAGCTCACCGTCCCAGGGCAGAAATAGCTTTTTCCCAGAGAGCTGTTTTTTCTGCATCAGGCTTCCTAGAGCAAAGCAATACATGCATACAGAATACATTACATATATTGAAATCTCTATTTCAATATTTATAGTATATGCTTCTGCTCTACATAACAGTGTCTCTAAGCATTCAGTGAATAAGAACAGTGGGAGGAAATAAAATTTGGCTTGTTTCAGGAGCACGGCCATCCTCTGCTCTTCAGCCCCCTTCCCACTCCAGGTCTCCATTGTTTGGCTTTACGGCCTTGTGCCATTTGGGCTGATGTTTCCCTTCTAAATGGCATTTCAGCATTGGCCTCCCTCACTGCCCAGCACCTTCTCCTGGATTAGCTCTTGGGTGCCATATGGTACAAATGGCCTGCCGCACACTTGCGTAGTCAGTACTTATAAACCCGCCAAACTGCTGCCTCCTTTGGCAGCCTGCCTGGTGGCTCCGTGGGCTGCGAAGGGAGAGCGACGCTGCCTGGAAATAATTGAGATGGGGCCCTGCCAGGTCATGCGCAGCAGCCCTGGGAGCAGCGCTCCCTTTTCCCCTCCTCTCCTTCACGGCACAGTCAGACATTCCTGCACATGCACCCTCTTTGTGACCACACCACTTCCTAAACAGCTCATGCAATAAAAAACAGCGCTTGTTTATCTCAACCATGTTTTGCTTCATTTGGGATACGTACCAGGGAGAGAAGTGCACAGGTCCCTGGGCTGCTCCACACACAGCAGGCAGGGAGCCATCCCCAGGCCTCAGCTCCAGCAGGGCACCCAGCTGTGTAAGGACAGTTCCTGACCACAATGTCAAAAAGGCAGGACAGAAGGACCACTGAGAATTCACTGAGGTTTTCTCACCTTGCAATAGGGGCCCTTTCCTAAAGCATCAATATTTCTTCTCTCACAATGACACGTGCATGCCCTTACCTGGTAGCAGAAGAATTGATCAGTTCAAGAGCATCAACCTTGGAGACTTGGTCTGGAGCAACTGATGAGATGTGAGCCCTACAGAAAGTCAGTAGAAGTTTGGCCACTGATCTCAGAGGAGATGGAAAAATTTTGGAAAAAAAAAAAAAGAATCAGCCACAGCAGTGGACCTCATCCACTGTCTCTCAGACAATATAGCACTTTTTCCCCTCTTCTCCCACCCTCTTGCAGCCTGACCAAGCCTCTGCTTTCCCTCATCCCACATAAGTTCCAATTCCACTTTCCCCTCTACCAGTCTGGATTGGTATTTTTGCTTTGCTTTTTTACCTCTGTGAAAGCAGAATTTCCATCTGGTGGCTGGAGGTGAGGCTCACAGGAAGAGAAGCTGGAGCGCGTCCAGATCACCAAGGTCCTGGACCTACCAAATCCCCGAGGCCACAGCAGCTGTGGACATGCTCAGTGGCAGCTGCAACAGATCCTGCCTGGAAACCCCAAGTGTTGGCAAGAAGTGACGTTTTCCAAACAACTCACCTAAAATCCAGTCATCTGTCCCTTTAGGACTGCCCATGAAATGAGGTGCCCCAAGCATCTGCAAACAGCTAATACCACAGGGTCAGGCATCCAGCTTCACTTACAGCTGAGGAGGAGAGCAAAACTTGTACCTTCTCTGTCACTTGTTATTGGGCAAGCAATAGCAGGTCAGCAATTTCCAATATGATGATGCTCCTTAAAAGACATCATTTTGTACATTGGTAGCTCGCCAACTCCAGATAACCTCCAGTACAGCATCGAACCCACAGGAGCCTTCATTCTTCCTAGATTGGACTTCAAAGCTGTAACGTTACCTATATGTATTTGTGCGCTATTTAGCTCTTGTTAGACTAAGCTTTGCCCTTCAGTCGCAGTCAGGAGTGGGTAGAAGAAAGGCAATATTAAAATAAAAAAAAAATATATAAAAGGAAATGAAGGATGAAAGCCCCTCTGACAGAGACTGGTGGCTACGTTGGTAGTTCCTGCGCAGTGGTGAACAAAGCAACGGCGCTGCAGTTCTGATGTATTCTGGTGAAATATTTGTATGATGTGCCTACACAAAACTTCAGATGAAACACTCTCTTTATAAGCTTTTGATACCAAAGAGAGAAGTGGCTTCGCCATTACTTCTGTTCATGAAATGAAAGAGATACTGAGTCTTGGTGTTCCTGGATGGAGCTGCTGATCATCACAGTGACAGTTAAACTAGCTTTGCTTGTTTGTTGTTTATCTTATGCTAAGGGGAAGGAACTTCTTCACTGTCATTTTATGCTGTGATGTGGTAAAACACAACCCATGCCCAATGTGCACAGAAATTTCAAACCAGCAATATTTATTACCTGTGCACATACGGTACGTATTGCTGCTTTGCTGTCAGTGCTGCTTGCGGTGCTTTAGTGAAAATGAAAGGGCATTTGTATTTAGAGTGCCATGCTTTGACAACATGGGTATTGAAAGAGCTGTAATATGATTTGCTAACATACCACGTGCACACGGGTGAGAAGGAAGGCTCTACCATGAATGGCTGGAAAGACTTAGGGTGCATGAAAGGAACCTCCTACAAGAGACATTTGTAACTTTTTGCTATAAGGGCAGTGCTTCCCTGGGCATTCTCACTGTTGGCAACATGGAGCAGTAGCTCCTGGTAAGCCTTGCTGCCTGCACAGGTGGCTGGGCTGCATTTGGGGTGGAATTTGGCCAGCTCATGAAGAAACACAAGTTGATGAAAATCAGTGAGGGTCTGACTTGTCATCTAATCCAGGAGTCTGGCATTTTACATGCTGGATATTTTAGAGAGACCCAAGTATAAGGATCCTAGGTAAATAGCACTGCCTGAAACAATGTGAGCAGACTAAAACACTTTAGAAGAAATCAGCTTTACTATTAACCCTAGCAGTTTCCTATGGTCTGTTATATACAGTGCAGTACAAGATCCTTCATTTTTCCCCAAATAATCTGAGAAGTAAACAACACACAACTGCCGGACCAGACGCACCATGTGAGCAGGGCTCTGGAGAACAGCAGAAAAGACAAGGCATCACACTCTCATTAGAAGTGCATAGCTAAGTTATGCATCTAAAATTTCTAAGAAACAAGATCTATACTGCTTGTAGTACATGGTGGCTGTTACAGTGTCCCTTCCAGACAACCAAAGACAAATCAGTATTTGGAAGTGCAGTGGATGTTTGGCATATATCATTAAACAAATTCTCCTCTCCAGACTCTCCTCCTAAGACCTCTGGTGGCACATGGTATATGACATGAGGCAGGTGGTTGGTTCCTTCCACACCTCCCAGGTTCCAGGCTTCCTCAAGAACCCACTTTCCTCCTCCGCAACCATTTGAATCCCGTCAAATAACAACGGCGATTCCCACCTCCCACTATTGCGTAATGCCAGCTCTCATGTATCTCCAGCTACAACTAGATCTCTGTGCACAGACTCACAACGAGCCCAAAATCAAATCTCAAAGACAGAGAAAAATCAGCTTATATAGAGAGTGGGTTCCTGTGCAGACAGAAAGGCACCTTCTCCTTTGGAAAGGGTATGTTTCCTTATTCATAAATTTCACTTAAGAAAAGGCTTTTTTTTACACAGCCGTCAAACTCTGTAACAAAGCATTTGCGTAGACTCCGTCCTTGGGAGATATGCAAAACCCAACAGCACATGGGACTGACTGAACGTCCTGCTCTCCTTGGCCCTGTTTGTCAGCAGTGGGTGGTTGGACTAGATGCTCTCCAGGCATCCCTGCCACTCCCAGCTATTCTGTGATTCTGACTCAATGATTTTACAGCAGATTTAAAAAAAAAGACAAGACAGAGACCAGAGCACTTTAGGATTGCAGAACTGCAGATTTGCTTGAGGCACATATGCTTATGCTCTAATGGTAATACTGAAGGAACAGAGGTGAATGAATATCTTGGGTTGATACAACAGACCACAAAGAAATTCAATGCCTTATATAAAAGGAGACTCATCACACTACTCAGTGACAGTCATGCACTTGCTTGAAATCTCTGGACTAATTACATAAAAATGCATTTGTGTGCAACATTATTAAACCAAATGTTTTAATTAAAATGCCACAAAACCTTCCAGACTAGGCTGAAGAAGAAAACAGGCAGCTCTAAGAACCCCACAGGTTCGCTGCAGTTTCATGGGTTTTAACACAATGACTTCTCTACCAAATCCCTCTCACTGAGCTCAATATGTATGAAATTCCACAAATTCAGTTGTTTTAAAACCAGTTCAATGTTCACAGACAGAACTTGCAAAGAAAGAAAAATCACCTAATACATTTCTTTCTTTAGTCTCTGATCTTGAACCCGAGGAAGCTGTGAGAGCTTGGGAAGAAGTCTTAGGCAAGGCTAGAAAAAGCATTTGTGTGTTAACATTACATGATGCTACTCATGGCTGGTTGCCCCTGCTGTAGGGGCAGCACTGGTGCCAGGAGATGGTTCCTTGCTCTGCTCCCTGAGATTGCAGAACTCCACAAGTCCAAGAGATGCTTACAAAGAGAATATGGCAGCATCTGGGCTGCACTGGAAGCTAGCAGCCACCCAGGGAGCAGCTCCGAGTTCCCAAACTCTCTGGGGTTCGCTACCCAGTTTTGGCCTTTTTTTTTCCCTCCATAACATTAACATTTTCATCTCTGCAGTGGGGCAGGATGCTGGCATGCATTAGTGACAGAAACTTCCCCAAAGCAGGCATTGCTCATCTTTCCCAAGGCTGCAGTCCCACAGTCCTTGCCCATGAGAGGCAGATAAGCCTACAGCTACCTTTAATCCCCCAAACTCAGCACCCTGACTTCATTACTTCTTCAAAAGTTGCAAAATACACTCTTACAGATCCCTTTGCTGGCAGGCTTGGAGAGAAGGGAGCTGGAGCAGAACTGTTTCCTTCCACAGAGCAGTCGTCAGAGCTTCAGCCACCTGAAAAGTGAGAAGAAAAGGGATTGAAATTTAAAAAGACTGAGTCTCCTCAGCTACTACTAGTTTACAGCTTACAGGAGACATTAAGGAACTGGGACCTACTGGGATCAAGCAGCACATGATGCTCTGTGCTCTCTAAAGCAAACAGAAAGCTGCTTTGTCTGTTACAGCTGACACAGGAGCTGTCACTAGTTTTACACTTTCTTGACTTGTGCTACCTTGAGAAGAAAAGCACTATTTTCCTTCATCTGTGTTAATTGGCGACAAGCACAATCAGCCCCCCTGAGAGCCTTTCTAAGGCACAGGGTGCAGGACTGCTCCTGCCAGTGCTGTTATCCTGGGAGTCAGCCCCATCAGGAAGTATAAATCTGTATCAAGAAAACCTGCTACTGGTAAAGCAGATCTTTCATATCTGGTTTTATTCCAGCTACAGGGCACTATAGAAAGACAGGCCTTTGTCTTGCAACTATCTTTTAGGCTGCTTCCTTCTCATTGAATATATTCTGCAGGCCTGTTCTTTCCAATCAACAACTGTGCATGTTACAGACAAACGTGTATTACAGTAGGAGTATTTGATTGAACTTTGATGAGGCTGAAACTAGAAAAAACTACTGTAATAGCTGAGATCCCTGCACTGAAAGGAGATACTGTTAAATGAAGTAAATATGTTGCTATGAATTTCTGACTTAATTGACAGAACATTTTATAGTGTGAACTTCAAAATCTCATTAGGAATGAATAAGACTGAGGCTATGTGCCTGTAACATTTCTAATACCGACATATAGTCAGACCTACTTGGAGTTGATATCATTTCTTGATCAAGCAGCTGAGAGATTCTGATGTAATTTAATGCAATCAATTATAATGCTTCATGCCAATATATAAAACTGAACTGGATTAAAAGAAATACCATGTACAAATTGTGGCCTGACAGACAAATCCCAGCATTTTCAGCGGTTCTTAGTTCACATCCATTCCTGACATGACTAAGCTAAAGCAATAAAGACTTTTTCCTATGAATGTCAGAGGTGTGAGGTGCCCAGAAGAGTGGCTGGGCTGCATAGGGTGATCTCACCATGGCTGAAGGGCTCCCTCAGTAACTCCTTCTCCCCTATGAGGACACTACATTTTGGCATTACCCGTTGTACTCACTTTTATCATGGAAATATGATTTAATTCTCAACGGTTTCAGCAGTACTATTTCAAAATGAAGCATAATGAAAAGATTCTCCAGACATTCAACACCTGCCTGTTTCTGCTCACCATGTGGCTATACATTGCTGACACAGCAGCACTCATAAAACCCCCAAGCCGAGGCACATGACCTATCCTGCACTCATAATGTGTGGCTGCTGCTGGCTGCACCTCTACTCACACCTCGGCTCATTGCCCTGGCAAAAGCAGGTCAGGCTGTTGAGAAGCACGGCCACATCAGCCTGCTGAGGAGTGTGCTTTACAGCCAGACCAGGCTGTTCCCCCCAGGAAAGGGTGGGCTCTTCAGCCACAAAAAGTTTGGAAAGGTGAAATTTGGAGAGGTTACATTTACAAAAGTGAATTAACCAGGAATAAATGGTACAGATATTCTTATCTGAAAATTAGCTATTAGCAGCTGGAATAAGAAGACTGATGAGGGTCTAGCAATTTTTCTTCTGACAGATTCAGGGGGTAACAAATCCCATCATATATGATTGGTTTCCTCCTTAGTAAAAGCTGTCTAAACGAATCACTCAATTATTTGAATCAAACCCGAACAGTCCACTATCATCTCAGGCCCTGTGCTTAGCTAAATTATAACGTTTGAACACCTGACCTTTTGCTGCTTGGTGACCTGTGGGCTGGCATCATCTCTTCATCACAGCACCTCAGAAAAGCAGGGTTGGGGGAGTCAGCAGGGCTTGGTGATGCCTGCAGACCCTGCCCACACCCCTGCCAGCACCAGCACCCCAGCTGCCTCTGCTGGAGGCTTTGTGGGACATGCAACAGCCCTGGCTGAACCTCACAGCGATCCCTGAAAGCCAAGGGCACCAAAGTCTCCACTCTCATCACCGGGTTTATTCATTCATTGTTTCCTTCTGAGTTAAAGGAATGCCTGGGAGCTGGGACAATCCTGTAATATCTGCTTAGTCTACCAGTACACAAATTAAAATATCTGACAGATTGCTAATGAGTTGATGTTGGAATGACTGGATAGTCTGTTATCATTTGGCCATTCACAGTTTCTTCAGCAGCCCATCTGTGCACCAGGCACAGCTACCTACCTAGGAGCAGCCTGAGATGGTTCCTCCATTTACACCTTTTGCCATTATCGGCCTTTGGGAAAGGCCTTTAGCAATTAAAGTCTTTATCAAACATATTGTCATCTTTCCCACCCTGTTACTAACCCCCCCTGCGGTACTACAGAAGGCCTGCTCAACAGCAAGCTGGAGATTTAGCTATTTTGTACACACTTCTGTACCTGAGCCCCATGTTTGTGCTCCAGCCTGGCAGATCACATACCACATCAGATGCCTGCGACTGCATGGGTAGCTCACAGCTTTTTTCCTGAGAAAAACAAAACAACAAATTAAAGCTTCATGCATATGGGCCACTTTCTGATAGACTTGTTTGTGTCAGCCAGTGTTTACACATTTGTTTTGAGGTCAAAAAATCACTCTGGAAACCCCACACAATTATCAGTCTGGGCTATCAGAAAAGAAGCAGTGCTGGTCCCAAAGGACCAAGGTTGCTGGGGAGACAGATGAAAACTGAGAACAAGCACTGGATTCTCCTACTCACTCCACTGAAGTGCGGAGACCCCATGGAGAGCTGGTGCTGATGTTGAACCAAGCTTGCTGGAACACAAGGGTACCCACAGGGCAGAGCTTCTGTAGAGGCACCTGTGCCATTGCAACAGACTTCGTGCACAGACATTGGCTGGAAGGTAAAACCCTCTGTAAACGGGTGATAACTGGAAAAACACAGAGCAAAGAAATGACAATGTGAATGAAAAAAAAAAAAGCTCCTAAAATCTTTTTCCTCAGAAAAGTCACCCAGCAGCTGGGCACAGCTGATGCAAACTGTGTCTGACCTCAGAGGGAACCCTAGGAGCATCCTCTCAGCAAAGGCAATGCCACAGCCAGGGTCCTGCCTTCAGCAACTGGACGGGGTCCTTTTCTGCTACACACACTACACAAACTGCTTGAATGAACCAAGGTTTGTGAGATCACGCCCACACAATCAGCAAAGGCTTCTGCCTAGTGCTACCTAAACGAGAAATTAAAGATTTCTGCAGGAGTCCTGGTTTCACACCGTATGATGGAGAATTAATTTTTTCTTCATTTGCAGCATCCTTTATAGGCAGAAAGAGAAGACACAAGTTATATTACCATTCTGTGTCTAAAAACTTCTCTCTAGGGCAAAGTGATGAAGAATACTCATTACTCTAGGAGAAGACCAGAGATGGCCTCGCTGGGTTGGGCCCAGTGCCTTCAACCAGTCACATCTTAAAAATTCCCAGAGGCTGAGAAGGTCTACATTGACAGTGGCTTCCCGGGGGCTCTGCAGCACTGCAGATCTCAGGGTCACATCTCGGTCCATCTAAATTAAGACGAAAACAAGAAAGTAAATAGATCAAGAAGAGACCGGGTGTGTATGGCAGCTCTGTATGGGGCAACTTGTTCAGCCGCTGCTTTGACGAATGACTTTCCTCATACGCAATTGCTCACGCTGGAAATCTAAAACACAACTGAGAACATCAGTCAAGGAAAGAGAGCCAAAAGAGGGCAAACAAAGCAGAAAAACAAGAGGTCAGGCCCTGATGAACAAAATCCCTTTTTTCCTTCAACTTGGAAAACTTGAACATAGTAGTGGAAGGTGCTTCCAGGCAGTCTGAGCTTGCATAAGAGGCAGAGAAGCACAGGCATCCCTGACCTTGTTTGGCAGTATTACAAGAGGTCATATTTTCAGATGGAAGATCTGATCTCGAAATATCCTCCAGTGTAATGAGTACAAATAAGCTTTTCTTCTCTGTCTCTCTCAGCCATGTATTTCTTTGCTTCCTCTGGTTTTTAATGCAAGGAACAGCCTTGTGAGGACTGCAGAAAGCAGAAGGCAGCTGAGCAGCATACCACCTCTGCACTGATGGGTCACTAGAGCTGCTGGACCAAACCCATACAAACCAAAGCGCTCTGGTCAGCCAGGGAGAGCAGCAAGCACCACAGCCAGCTCTTCTATGCTGCTTCATCTGGCTGCCCAGCCCAGTGAGGGGCAGGCGTAGCCCTGATCAGAGAGAAGTAGCTGTGCATCACACTGACCCAGGAGCGTGCAGGCTGTGGCCATGAAAGCTAATTGAGGGAGATGGCAGGGTAAATTTACTCCAATGTTATCACAAAGGGCTCCTTCTAGGACCAAAGAAAGATTCAGAATTGCTCTAACATCTCCTCTAGCTCATCCAGTAGCTCAGGTACCACACAGTGTGCCCATGGTGGTGCCATAGCTGTCAGCACAGTGCTATTGCCTGCAGCAGCCAGGCTCTGCTGGGCAGCAGCAGTGCTGCTGGTGAGGCAAAAGCAGCCAATTGCATCAGGCTGGCCAAACTATGCAGAGGAGCAGCACTGGCATGCTGCTGGTGAGAGGTTGGGTCCCTGGAAGGGGTGGCCAGTCCTCACCCACCGGACACCTGTGCCTCTGTTGGGGTACAATGTGCCACCCTGGGGGTGTACAGCACCTTCTCCACACCCCAACATCCCCAAACCAAGACATCTTGACACCTTTTGAGAGCTGTTGCCTTCAATGGAGCCAAAGGAAACAGCTTGGCTAGCTGTCAGGGCAGGCAGCCCAGGAAGACGATGATCCCACAGTACCTCCTGGAAACACATGTTGTATCCTTGACACTCAACAGGGAAACCTCAACAAGCACAAAACATACATTCCCAACAAGAACACACTGCAATAATCACCCTCCTTGTGATAAAAAGATTACAGGGTTCTTCCCCTGTTTTCCGCTCCCCACAATCATTTAACCAGTTCTCAAATCACAAGTTATCAAGACTCCATTTGAATGTTACAGTTTTCATGTCATGAATCTCAGGTTAAATAATTCTTTCTCAAGTAAATACTCCTTTTTCAGTTGGAATCGAAACTTCTGTTGTTCACAGTCATCAAGCTCCCTGATGGCTAACCTCTCACCTAACATGACATCTTCATCTCTCATTTGAACAAAATTTATCATCCATAAGCAAAGACAGAAAATGTGTGAATGTCTAAAGCTTATGTAAATTAAGAGGCTATGCACGCCAGTCCTAAAAATAGTAGATAATAACAAGCATTTCTTCAGCATACCGTAATTATGGGCCTGCTGTCATCTCTTCCATTCTCTATAAGGTCACAGTTGTATTATACAAAATTTACAGTATATTATCAGTTAAAAACACAATAATTAGCAAGCACGTATCTTCCATCTTCAGCACCAGTGATAAATGTTCACAGTCAAGGAAAAAGAAAAAACAAAGGCACACTGTTTGCTTTATGTGGACAATACACACTTAAATTTAATCATCGACTTCTGCTATCCAGTGGGCAATATCCTTTTGCTGTTATAACACTATTTTCCAAGATCAGACTACACCCTTGGGGTGAATTTGTCCTTAATGAAGAGACAAGAAGCCAAATCTCTCACTATCACATCACTGACATACACTTAAATGTATATATTTAAACTTCATAATTCTATATGACTTATTCCAGGGTAACATCTGGATGAAAATCCCAGGCATTATTTTGAGCATTGTAATAAACGTTCACACTTAATTTTCCAAACTCAAAAAATTATGTGTATTGAGAGAGTCTCTCCCATAATGTGTGTAATTTTTTAGCTTTCTTGCATCCTGTGTGTTCAAATAAGCCAAGAGGTACTGTACGCAGACCACAAGTGCCATAGCTTCTGTCAAAGGCCCCCAAAGAAGTTACTCGGCCACCACATTGTTCCACTCTCTCAATCTGGCCACTTTAGATTTCCCAGTTTATAATGGCCAACTGATAGGCATAGCTGTTCCACCCTCACCGACCACCATCTCACCCATGATCATTCACAAAACAGGTGGTCTAAAAAAAAAAAATCTTAAGAGATCAGGATAAGTGGCCTTTACCATGTGATGACTAGACCGAGGATTAAAAAAACCCAACCCTCAGAGAAAGTGTGTAATTTTCTTAGTGAAACAAAGAAAAGAGGACAGAAAGCTTTCTATTGGAAACATGAGCAGATAAAGCATTTCCAGATTGTGTATATTTTGACTGCATTTAAGCAAAACTAAAAATGAAGCATCATTTCAACTTTTTCAGCGAACAAAGAACGCCTAGGAAATTCACAATCCTGAATCGATCAAAACACTACCTAGCATGATTAAGAGTTTTGCAATGGATGGAGGAATTTGCTAATTCTACTCACATCCTTTGCCCTGAACCCCTTCTAACCACTGCAGCAGGGACTACTGAGACCGCAGGGAGCCAGCAGCCACCAGGAGAGCCAGAGGAAACTGGGTTCCAGCAGGCACTGACACTGTCTTTCATGTCGTGCCAGTGAACCCAAGACCCAGCCTGTCTTGACTCTGCCTCTGATTTCTAGGCCTGAACTAAATTGCCTTTCTCTTGCCATATGTCACTCTCCCCAGGTCATGCTCTGCTGGACTGAGCACTGCTCAAGGTAGCAACCAAGTGGGCAACAGAGCCCAGCACCGGCACAGGATGGGACAACGGTTTTCGCAAAGCCCTGGGAGCTGGGTACCAGGCGACAACACGCTCCCATCCCAAATAAGACAAACCAAATCTCAGGCTACATTAGGAGGAGTGAGGGCAACGAGATGCATACCAGCCACCAGTCTGAAAAAGGAAAAGGTTTTGCAACAAAAAGTTTTATAAGTCTCACCAGGAAGACTGGAAGTGAAGACAGCACACAACAGCTCACAGAAGTGGGGTGTGGTGTGAATCAGCCAGGCAGCATCACATCGTCAGTATTTAGAAAGCATTCATCCCATGTATGCTCTAGGCTGGCACTGAGGCTCAGAGCAATAGTCAAGGACAGAGTAGGTCATGTGTAGGAAGACCAGTGAAAATTGTCTTAAGCCTCAAAAACAGGGATAGCCTTCACACAAGGAGTATCTTGTTAGAGAAAAAACCCACACCAAACGGGACAGAAAAATGCATATTCTTGAGATTCCCAGTTGTGTAGGTGCTGTATGAGGAATTACTTACAGGGCAAGTCTGTCTGTGCAGCTTTTGGTGCTTCAGATGGCCCAGCCTGCATGCAGAGCCCAGGCTGAGCAGCCAGAGCACCTTCCTGCACTTATCCTGCATCCAGCCTTGCCACAAGCACTTGCTCAGGAAGCACCAGGCTCTGCAAGCAGAGACGCAACACCAATGTCCCTAAGAGCCTGGATTCTCCTCCTGCCTGCACCAGAACTCTGGACACCCTCAGCCAACCCGTGAACATGTGGATTTGTATAGCTAATACCACAAGAGGTTCTCTCCATGAGCAACAGGCACCAGCACCTCTACTCTAAATCTTCTTAGTGTTGCAGTATATGGTATTCACTCACCCCAAAGATGAGCTTTCCCTGCTCCTCCCGCATGCCAGGTATTGCACAATCAGAAAGGTACAGACCACGGTATTCAAAGGTGTGAGTGATCATCCAGGCTCTGCCCGTGTTGCTCCTTCAGCCCTCATGGTTTTGTGGGCTAGGATTACCCTGGCCCACAAAAACGAATATGGGGAGGTTTTGCCAGATATGGTCTCCACCGTACTCTCCAGAAGAGTTTGCTGACTGACGAAGGCACTTGTGAAATTGTTGCATCAATCTGAAAACTAGTGATAGCTCATACACAGTGGGGGAAACAAATCATCAAAAAAAAGCAGTACAAAATTGAAAAAAAACTATATTGAGTCTCATTGGTAGTTTTATAGCCAGAGCCCAGTCCCATGCCCCTCAAAGTTAAGTGGATTTGTGCTACTCTGATCCATGAAAAGCCTGGTTCCATTCGCAATGCTTGAGTGACTTTTTAAAAATTTGAATGTGTTTCAAAGCAATAATAGGAGTAGTAAGGACTGTCACTGTCATACTTCATTACTATCAGTTTCTTAAAGCAAGGGTTAAAATCTATGTAATTTAACTCCTTTATGCATTGGTAGTAGTGTCCAAGCAAAAGCACAGGCCAGTATCTGGACCAAGGACAAACAAGAAATCACAGAGAATCATGACCACAAGGGAGCAGGATGCTCTTTGAGTCCTTTTATGCTGCCTTGCAGCACCAGGAAAGAAGCCTTGTCCTGACAGCTGCCCTTCATCTGAAAGACACTGGAGGTGGAGGGGATCCTACCTGAACAGATGCCAAGGTTTTAGCCAACTGCATAGCGCAGGAGGAAAAAGCTTTCTGTGCCTAACAACTAGAAGAAGAGCAGAAGAATGTCTTCAGTAACATTTTGCTTGCACACCCCACTCAGGTGCTGCAGGGTGCTGATGCACAATGTGCACCATACAGCAAAGCCAAGTAAGTGTTTCCTTTTCCTCATACCTGCCCCTCCCAGCCTGGAGCTGCCAAAAAGGAAAGCACACGAACAAACATACACCCAGGTCCCTGCAGCAAGTGCAGTGCCAGCCCCCACCCAAGGCAGCCCCGCAGCTGTGTTTCAGACACACCACCCACTCCCCAGGTGTGGACATCCCCAGCCCAGCTAGAAGGTGCCCCAGGGCATGCAGGGAGCTCCTGCCTATGGGCTGGCCCCGTACAACAAAGGCACAGGCAGGGGCCCGAATACACAGAGGTGAGATGGTGGTGGTGGTAAGGATCCTGCCCACATCTGCTCAGGGGTGAGTCTTCTGCAGCACTCCAGCTTCTCCAGAGAACCACATGCAGTTTGGGACACTGGGCTTCTTGCTTCCGGTGCTTTGGAGCAGGAGATGTGGTGCCTTTAGTGTGAAGTCTCAAGCTCAGGGCAGTGTGGAAACATGAAATAATATCCACAAATGCTTTATATTTTTAGCACAATCACACAGAAACTTTGACCTGTCTAGGTTCACATGAAAATAAAAACCTGTGCAGTTGAGCAGAAGGCTCTGTTCTATACAGGGGGGTGGGAGTGGATTTTAATATCAGACTTGGAGGAGACAACGCTGGTCACTATGAACCTCCTGGCAGCAACACTGCCATCTCCTCCAGCCCAGATTGCCCTTTCCTCTGATGAGATCATGCAACTCAGCCTCAGACCAGGTGAGCACAGCCCCAAAGATGTTACTTGGTATCAGGACAAGATGCCTGATGAAAGATACTTCAGAAGCAAGCACTGTGCAAGTGCACCACTGAAGGAGAGTCAAATGAGCATGCTATACCCCTGTCAGCTGCTGGCTGGTGATCCCTCCCTGACACCCTTCCCCAGAGGACTGCATAGATAAACATCCTCTATTTGAACAAGACCAATGACAGCAAGATTGCTTGCTTGTCTATAAAAAGGCTCTAATAATGTGCATCAAGGGAGAGACTCATGGTCAGATAGACTTCTTTTCCCCCAGAGCAAAACATAAAAATATATTTCAGTAGCAAGGAGGACACAGTTTGAAGTGTATCCCTAGTTAATTATATCCAAAAGGATAATTATAAAATAAACTACCAAATTTTAGAACTCCCTCTTTAAAGTATTAAACATTTTGTTACTGTGGCATATTTAAACTACATGCTGGACAACACTTTGAATCACTTTATAGGAAGGTAACATAGAGGATGTCATGAAATAAGATGTACTAGACAAACTTCACTCCATGCAGGCCTCTAGTATTGAACAAACACCACAATCTCTTGTTTAGATTTTTAAAACAATGCTGTGCTAAAGCTAACATTTACAGTCAGTGTTTGTGTGTGAATAGAAAGCACCGCCAGCTGGTCAGTGGCTTCTCAGGAAGGCCTCAGAGCTTGTTTACAAAATTGGAAATGAAGATGTGAAGGTGGCCTGCTGGCACCTCGAATACCACGGGAGAACGGGGAACCAACCACTGCTTTTAAGAACAGTGGTTCAATTCCTGGCACAAACACTGAGGCTAGTTTAAAAACTCCAGTGACTGACAAGATCTTGGATTATGGGCTGCACCATAGCCCAGAGCCACGGGGGGAACCTACTTTGATGCGGCTCTGGTAAAGAGCAATCAAAGGCCAAGAGGGGAGGATGTAATGAAAAACAGAGAGGAAAAGAGGTGAACAAAGGTTATTGGTAAGGAATTTTCTGCCCTTTTAATTTAGGTAATTTAAATATTTATTTAATGTTTCAAAGTAACAAGGTATTTAATTTGAATATGGGAACATTATAAAATGCCCTTTCCCTTCTAGCACTCTACTGCACTATAGATGCTGGACACCAAGGGTGATAAACTCACCCCAGCACTGAGAGCCAAAGACTCCCCAGAGAACCATCGCAGGAGGCAAAGGGTCTTGGTGCCATGTTCCTCACAGCAGGCAGCCCTCTCCCCTGAAGACCCGCAGGCAGCTGCAATACTCCTGTGAGTGCCAGGGCTGGCAGGCTCCGTGGGGACCCACGGTACGGCCCCCCACAGAAGTGCTGCCTGCGTGGGCTGGTGGGGAGGAGTAGTCATCCCTTCTGCTGCAGGACCCAGGACTTCTGCCCTGACCCCAGCCACCACCTACTCCTCAACATTCACTGCTTTCCACAGGCTCAACATTTCTCTTCTCATTTCTCTTGCCAGATGTTTTTGCTATCTCCATCACATCTTCTTGTGCTTAAAAAAAAAAAATAAACAACAGAAATGGAGCAAACTGCAGCAAACAAAGCAGACAGCAGAGTGTCTGAATTCCAAGAACGGCTCACCTTTTTCTCTCATTTTCAGTTGATTTCCACACCCTCACACACAGCACTGTTCCCCCAACACTACCAACCTGCTCCAGACCTCAACGGGCCCAGCACAAAGCCTGGATAGTCTCCCCTGGATGGACTTGCAGACCAGACACAGAGGTCATTCAGGGACTTTTAACCACCAGTGGAGAAAACAGATACTTGTGGAACAGAGTCATGACCTCAGTGAGAAACCCCAAATGTGTCAGAGTAAACATGCTATATCCATTTCTCTCCAATGAAGGGAGCCCTAGAAAGCAAGGCTGGATGCAGCTGTCCACAGTCAGGCAAGATGTATCCCTTCCTTTACCTACGGATTTGTTTGGACAAGTTCGTGGACACCCAGTGGCTCTATGATGATATCTAAGACCAGCAAGTGTTGATCTATACCTGTAGGAGACAAGGAGTGTCAAACTGGAGGACAGTGAACCTTAGCAGCTCTGTCATCCCAGCACCTTCACCTTTTGGCACAGAGGTTGTGCGAAGGAAAAGGAAAGATGGATTTCATTCCTCAAACAAACTGCATCTTCTGGGACATTTGCCAGTTTCCCTTAAGAAAGCTGCTGTAATCTGAGCTGTTGTTTCAAAAGTCCATTCAATCCTGGATTTACTGCCAACATCATAGTTACACTGATGAACAGCTATGACCTACAAAACATAGTGACTCTGCCATACCCAGAGCTTCTGGGCACTCAAGAGACTCAGCTCACCCTCCTGCTAGGGAGGCACTCAGCACTGCGCATGCACAGTAGTCAGCCCACGTAGGGCTTCAGCAGGTGTATGACTCCTCTGGGCATGTCCCACCTTCCCTGCCCTGTGTGTTGAACTGAACTTGCCCAAAGCACATGAAACCTAGACAATGGGCAGGGTTATGTTCAAAAGGACAAGCACATCAGATGACAGTACTTAGCAACTAGACTTGAAACCTGAAACGCTGGAGTGAGAAGCTGTCTTGAATTATTTCCTATGATACTAAAAAAAAAAAAATAAAAAATGATTGAAAATTGCATTGACGGGTAAACTCAACAGCACAAGAGGGATTAGGTTACTGTAGCAAATTAAACTTGGACTCTCCTTTATACAATTGCTCTGCAGCTCTGACCAAAGGCTTGGAGTAGCAGTGACTGCCTGCATTCTGGAGTCTGGCCTGGTTGCATGCTGACAAGGGGCAGCCAAGCCAGGACACCACAGCAGTTTGCCTCCCTGGTGTACAGCACATACAGCCAAATTCCTTTTCCTTCCTTGGAGTCTGTGGCCACAATGGTTCCCTTGTGTCCACAACTCTCTGCAACTGTTAACCCGGATTTGTCTGTCCTTGGAAACACAAGTTATTTCAAACAGCACGGCTCAAGCCTCACCTGCTCCTGAAAGCCCAAAGTCACCAAGCTGTGATTAAAAATATCCAGAGGTGCATTTGTGGACTGTACGACCCAGCAGGTCTTTCACATCTAGAAAACAGAAATATTTTCTGTAGTTTAACAAGTTATTGAAAGGTCAATCCAGAAAGTATCTAGTAATAAAAGTGTTCAGACATTTCTATTTCATCTCCTCTAGTGAGGGTAGTGTAGCTCAGCTGGTGGAGACTTACCTCAGGCTACAGCTCACCCTACAAGGGCTTGTTCTTGGCTCACTCTTGTTATTTATGTACCATACTGTGCAACATCAGCTTAGGTGTTTTAGAAATACAAGTTTTTTTAAAATATCCTATCCTCTCTAGATGTGGGAGGGAAAAGTGCATCCCACACTTCCTAGCATTCAAGCACTAGATGAAGAACCCTCCATCAGCCATGCTTTACAGCTGAAATTAGCAGACTATCCATAGGGGAAAGGAAATCATCTTACTTTGTAGCTTAACATCATGCAGAGACAAAAAGACAATACCTTCTAAAACGTGCCTGCTCCTTAGGCCCAGCATGGTCTCACCCCCAAACACCAACAGAACCGCTGGTGGTGACACTGTCATTTCAATACAGGCATAAGCCAGTTATAGCATCTTTCCTCTACATCTAACTGCAAGTATCAATTACCTGGGAAAAAAGATAAAATGGGATTCCTCTAATACAGAGCTAGCAGTAGAGACACACAAGAATTCCACAATAGTCAAGCAAGTCAGTTTCTCGCTCACTTCTTGTCCCACTGTCTTTTATTCTCCCCCTCCTCCGTAGTCCTGCTGGTTTTGAAGATGCTGGCACCTGAATCAAATGTAGTTGGTTACCTACGCAAGATGAGCAACACCTGATTCCTCACCAGAACAGACCTGTGGCCTCCAAAAAGTTACAAAGGCACAGATCACCTGTGAAATCCTGATCCTTTCACTGAATAATTCAAATTTCTTTTCAATTGGCCTTTAGGTTTTGTTTCTTGTTTGTTTTTTTTTAATTGTGATCCTCCTCTCTTCTATGAGGAAAGGCTTGAAAAGGCACTGCATTCTGCACCTTGAATGCTGTCCACAGCTGAGGTTATGGTGGCCCTTCCAAATACCAGCACATCCCAGAAATTAAAAATCTGCCCACATCAGGGAAAGAAGCTGTGGATGAAATATCACAGCCAGCAAAAGCTGGCAGAGGCCAGTAAAAAGACACCAAATGGCTCCCAGGGGTGTCAAACCAAGCCCCCAGCCGCTCACAGGTGGAAGGGATGCTTCTTCTAGCAAACCCACGGAGTGAGCACAGCTCAGAGAGTCCCATTGACCCTCAAGATTAGTGGCGTAAGCAGTGCTGCAGGACTGGGCCAGCAATCTCCAACAAATTAAATGTAGTGGTTTCTGATGCCTTTCCAAGTCAGTGTTTGTTGGGAAACATCAAAGCCAGTGGAATAGTAGGTGTCCCAAAATGTCTTAATTCAGAGAATTAGTGTTAACCGAGTCTGATTAGCTCCATTTATCTCTAATTAATTACCTTTACCTAATTAGACACCCTGTTTCCAGTAGACACGGAGTCAAGTAGACTAGATTATTAGTGTAGTCATTGTGCCTTTACAAAATCCTGAAATTAATGAAACGTGCAAAAGAATCCGTGGCTTTAATTGCACAGGTGTTGCCTTATGGCAAAGCTTTATCATCTGATTACACCAAGGGATTATTAGTGACTTTTTATATAGAGGATGAGCCTGTGAAATGTACCTTAGCAACAGCTCATTAGTTTAGGGTTGTTACTGTATTATTTATTACATTCAGCCTTCCCCATTATCTAGATTGATTCATGGACCTATATTTTCCTCCCCTCTGTGCAGGAAATAAATAAATAAGTGAAGGCTGGCTATTGCCGTCCAGCTGCAATATGAGAGGAAGGCAGAGCATATTCTCCAGCTACCAATATCCACCCTTTAAAATAAAGCTTTAAAGTTGATTTAAATAAAATTCTTTTTTTTTCGCCTCCCTCGGCAAAGTAATCAATTCAAGCTTCTATCAAACTGGAATGCTTTCTACATGCCATCCAAACAATTTGGGCCATCTTAAATCTTTTCAGATAAATAAGAATTATATTACTGGATTGAAGAATGAAGTGCAATATATTTACATCCAAAATATTTTTTTCTGCTATAACTCATCTTTTATGAAACCTATCAGAAATAATTTATTTTTATATTTCTTTTACCTGTTTGGTTGTTGGCTACTTCTTCAAGTTTGGAGAGGTTTGCCAGGCAGAAAAACTGCCTGAATAATAGAAACAAGACAAACAAAGCAACTCAGCAACCTCAGTGTTGAGAACTACTTTCCCCACAGAGAAGCTACTCATAGTCAAGGTTGTGAAGGCTTGACCTTACCTTCCTGTATACTCCTCTGTAGCATCCTACTAGACTTGATAAATATCACTGGAACAACAGCCCCATTGCTGCTCCAAGCAGAGAAAGCTTCACTGATCAACCAACAACCCCTGAGTCGCCTCGAAACAAAATGAGGAGCCGTTTTCCAAAATTATTGTCCTTCTCTTTCCAGAACACCAGATTCTTTAAATGTTGCATAAAACCTTGCTGTCCACTTGCTGCTAAATTTAAAGAACTGGCAAAATAATTGGTAACAGTTACTATGTAGGGTACGACAACTAATTTGGGCAGCAATAATGGCTATCTAATGACAAACACAACTATGTAATTTCTCATATTTGCATTACAGAAATTACCCATGGCTCTGACAGATTTGGTATATAATTTCGTAGTGTGTTCATGTGGTTTCTTGTGGCACACATATAAGTGGTGTGATTCTGCAATAAAGGCACTGATGATGTCTTAGAGCTACTCTGCCAAATAGAGATAACTTGCATGGACAGACTCCAACTATATAAAGTGGATGTGATACTCACCTGCTACAGCTCATTTGGGATTGCTGCTCTTGCAAGACTCCTCGCTTAAAACCATTAGCCACTGTGGTTTCTATATGGACCAAAACCTTGCTCTTGCTGTAAGATCCTCATATGGGACCTCCAAGAACACCCACACAATCCACAGGAGCAAAGCAGCTGCAGGGCCTCCGATCCACCAAAGGTATGACATCAGCAAATGTGTAAGACACGTTCCCAAAGGACATGTTTGTTTTATCAGTCTAAATCTTTTCCTTAGTGTTAAGTCCTGCAAAGTCCTTTACCTTGATGGGCTTGAAGAGACTCCATCCCTTCCTCCCTCCTCGGTGTCCCTCAACAGGACAGAAAGGATCTCTCACCCTTGATCCCTAGGGAATTCGATCCAGCTGCCCTTCTCCAAGCAGGCAGCATTGGATGATAAAATGCATCTGCATCCACCTGCTCGCCCACTGTGAAATCCCAGGGATCAGCTCTTACCTGGACGGTGGAAGGAGCAGGATTGACCTCTTTCTTTAAAGCTCCAGCAGCACACATGATGAAAGTGGGGGGAAGTCTCCCTCCCTGCCTCCATCAATCATGCTGCTGGGCAGCAAGTTATCCAAGAGCGGGCAGGTAGGAAAGCACAAGCACAAGAGAACAGGAGATTCAACATCACTCAGGACCTTTGATAACACACATTAGACGGTATCAGAGACAACACCGGAGGAGTGTTGGGAGCCATGGCTCCTCTTACATATGTTCTCGGCATTTTAAGTGCTAACTATTTGGTCAAGCCATCAGATCAAAGCCCACTCTTGTTCTTGCAGTGCACTGTGTCCATGCTCTGTACCTCAGAGATATTAACTGGCTATGGAAAAAAAAAAAATTGCTTGTGAGTTGTTTGTGTGGGCTTTGAAGTAGGATCCGCACTTGCATTTACATTTTGACTTGTGATCAGGTAAAATCTTTCCTCCACACTCACTGTTGGCTTCCCATCAAATACAGAGTAAGATTCATGAACATTATCTGTGCTTTTATTGCAGTCACGGAGCCATGCCCAGGGTATACCAGTGATGCCAGCAAAAGGCTGTCTTTCAGAGCTCTATTTCTCACCCTGGTTTCAAGCGTATCTGTGCAGAAAACAGCACTTTCTTAGGAACCACTCTGAAATACATAGAAGAAATTCCCATGGGATGGAAGGTTCGCCCTCTCACCACTTCCTACTCAAAGAACTCTGACCTCACCTTCAATAATGAAAACAAGCAACATAGTAGACAGGAATGAAAGATATTAAATATTTATTTAAAGGACATAAACAGTTTTTCCAGTGGGAAGAAGAGAATGACATGAGAGAGATGCTAGTCACATCACTTAATAGGAGGCAGCCTAGCAACCCCTGGGAGAAGTAGGGCTCTGCCTTGTGAAGGAAGGCAAGCACCAGGACCACCTGTTGTACATACACACCCACATCCCTGTAAGAACCACTTCTAGAAAGCAAGGAAGCGGCCAAGGGCAGACCCTAAAGTAAACACTGCTGCTTCACCCCTGTGATCTGTTTTCCATTCATAAGTTTCGAGTGTTTCCCAGAAGCAGGTGAGTATCACACGTTTCCCAATGACTGGGAAACAAGAGTAGAGAAGGAAGATCACTTACCAAGGTCACTGGGACCTACATCAGCTCTTCATCCTCCAACTTGCATTCCCTTTCGAAAGGCACATGCCTGCCTTTCCCATGAGGTGCCATGTTGAGAGTGACTTGCTCTGCTGCTTTTCCCTTTGTCCCTCCTTCGGTGGCAGCCATGAGACGGCTGCTGGTGTGTTTGATGAGCAGGCCCTGGCACGCTCCTCCTGCTGCTGGCAACGGTTCTGGAAGAGCTGGCTGGCACCAGCTGTTGCAGTGAGCTTGGACAGGCTGCCTCCCATGATCCAAGTGCCAACTATTTGGAAGAGCCAGACACTGGGCTGGCAGGTCTGATGGGATCATGTATCCAGTCAGACACTGCTGCCTCCTGCAGGAGCCAGGCTCTGTTCAGGGGAGAGATACAAGCTCTAGGTGACCCATACAGCCTTAGAAAACGAAAACAAATGTATGGGCACCAACTAAGGTGGCACCTATATATATTAAGGTCACCAGGTCAAAGATGGTAGGCAGGGTGACACAAAGTTACGAAACCACTACACACTTGAAGTGAATCCAGTAACATGAGATAAGGCAAAGCAATGTCACTGCTGTCTCTAATGACAGAAATCAGAATCTGGTGACTCTCAGATCCAGGTACCCCTCTGAAGCACATGGCTCGGGTCAAAGACTATGCTAGACCAGGGACTTAATGGTCCTTCCGACTGCCCCTGGGAAGCCCCACAACATGCAGGTGGAAGGCTTGCTGCCATGGTCCGCACTGAACTGGAGCTTGTACTGTCTATACTTTCCTTGATGCTAGCTTCAAACTAAAACACTCCTCCTGGACTTCACACTGGTGAAAGAGCAGCATTAAGATTTGTTTCATGCCTATTCCTAGTTAGAAACAGAGCTGGCCCTTCTCCAAGGCTGCAGGACTGCCCAGACAATTC
>VWZK01003016.1:450987-461201 GCA_013396935.1 Baryphthengus martii | reverse complement strand
AAAAAAAAAAACGAAAAAAAAAAACAAAACCACAACCAAAAGTAAAAGGATGTATGTGGAGCCTAGCAGTGAGCGCTGGCTGTGCCTGTACGCGGCTCTCCCCAGCTGTCTCTCTCTCTACACGTAATATGAGGGATGTATGTTTTCCCATTGCCCCATTAGGAAAGCATCATATTGTTATCAATTCACCGCAGCCCTCAGCGATAGATCAATGTAGCTCCCCCTTCGCAGGGAGGGATTGAAGGACTGGATTGAATTGTCTAGTTTTTCCCTATCAGGAACTTTGTCAGGTAATCTGCTGGCTGCAGCCTGAATTTACAAGCCGCAGACAACAACCTAATGAGGCAGCCAAGCTGTTAGGCGAGCTGCTCGCTCCATGATGAGATGCTAAATGAAAAGCTGGTGCGACACACGCAGTTTGTTATCATTCAATCTGCTTGAAACCGCAAACTGGTCATTATCCAGCCATTATTTTAGTTGATTTACAGTCGCGGTGGATGAAGCAATTGCTGTGGCTTGTTCAGTCCCCTGGCGGGGAGATGGGAACCAGCTTGTAATTTGCATTTACACGATCTGACTGAGCAGCTTATTAGATCTGGATATTTATTTTCCACTTAACCGATGTTTGATTACACTTTAATAAAGTACAAGAAAACTGTCTGGCTGCCTGCGACTGATTGATCCTGCCGGGTGGTTTCTCTGGGATTTTGGGTAATGAAACAAGAGAGACCAGGCAGGATACGTCTTAAAGCAAGTGACAAAACCAGTTGCCTGGCTCTCAGATGTGGTGGCGCGTCGCTCGGGATGGACCGGCAACGCCGGGGCCGGTAACCGGTAACGGCAGGGAACGCCGACCTCCCCACCCTGCGGTAGGAGAGAGGGCGACGGGGATGAGCGCTGGTCGGGGACAGACCCCGGCAGCCCCCAGTATGCCCCCTCGCCACGCGGGCTCGAGCTGCAACAGGGACACCGGCCATGCTGCCGGAAGCGGGACACCCGCGACGCGTCGGGTGCCCCGCATCTGGAAAAGGATAAGCCGGGTGGCTTGGGGTTGGCGAAGGTCCTGCACCAGCTCCTCATCTTCTGTCTAATTCCCTTACCTCAGGCCGGCGCAAGCAACTAGGGGGCTGGTCCTTTGAAGCGGTATTGGCTTCATCCTGTTGCAGTGTGCCCACCAAGGGCGTTTACCTAGGACAGAGAACAGCAACCATTTACTAGAAAAAAATAAGATCTTTTAAGCCCTAGACAATCAACAGATGCAATATACTTCACTTCCACAAACACCCTGAACCTGCAGCGCCCCAGCTGCCCACCCACATCCAGGCACCCTCACATTGTGCCTGCCCAATGGAGCGCAGAGCTTCCCAAGAAGGCACTTTTCTCTTTGGGTGCTGGCTTGGTTAGAAAGACATATTGGCCCCTGATATTCACAGTAAGGCAGTATTAGGTGCTTTGAGCACTGTTTTTCAATAGTACCCCCCTTTGGCCTACCCAGCTTGAGGTGCTGGGGCTCTTCCTTGCTACAGTCACCAAGCAGGCCGAGCTGGAAGTTAGATGCTGGATGACTCAGGAATCCCCAGGCACCATGAGGAAGAGCCAGGCCCTATGGCCTATCTGTGGTAATGTCAGGCATGACACCTGGGTCAAAGGAGGTGGCCACATCTCAACAATGGCACTTGTGGGCTCCAACGTAGATGCCTGGCAATTGGGAATAATTTAAGCAAGGGCAACTTGTCATGGAGATGAGGCTCGTACCTTAATTAGGGGTTAATTGCTACAACTAACTCTCAGGACAGGAACAAAATCGTCATCTCTTGAAATCTTCAGGACCACAGGCCTTTCTGGAAGGCACATTCTACACAAATGAAAATTATTTGGCCTAATGCCTTAGGAGCTGGATGAAACTATACGGCCCTGTAGAGCAGGAGATCGAAAGATGATTTAATGGTCTTTTCTGGCCTTGAGACATTAACTTGCCCGCTTCCCCCCCACCGGTATGAGTCATCTCCCGACTGCGGGTCTCCCGCTTGACCCGAGAAGCCCACAACGGGGTCGGAGGGGCACTGGCTTCCCTCGCACGGGTGGGTCCCGTGAAGGGAAGCCTCCCACTCCGAGGCACCGCTGGCCGCGCTGCTCAGCTGGGGCTAGCCCGCTCAGCGCTGCCCTGGGGTCTTTGAGCCCACCCATGGCACTGGCCGAGAGAAAAGGTCTCAGAAGCGTCTTCTTCTATGGTAGTATCGTGGGGGTGATTATCACCCCCTTCACCGTCTAGGGGCAGCGTGGCGGTGGGAGAGCACTACATGGAAAGCTGAGCAAGCGAGGGTCGCAGGATGGCGTGTGCAGCCAGGCGGCTGTCCGTCCTATCGGGGGCCCGGGGCTGGGCGCGGAGTCCTCAGAGACGCGAAGGGGGCTGTATCCCGGAGACGCTCGACATGGTCCGTGGGGCATCCCCTCCTGAGAGACAGTCAGGCAGGGTGCCCCACCGGCATGGCCTGCCCCGGGAACCTCACCCTCGTTCCACAGAGGCCTAGACCCGACGGGGAGCGAGCAGCGGGTCTGCGGGTGGTGCCGCTGACAGATCTCCAGGGAGGGAGGGTTCTGCCGGTGCGCTCCGGCAAAGACGGCGCAGGGCTTGTCCCGCCGAAATGCAAGGGAAGTGACCTTCTCCCGGGCTCCGGACAGTGAACCTCGCGGCTGAGGCGCTCTGTACCAAGAAAGGGGTGCACGCAACTCGCCAGTACCCCCGAGCAGAGAGGGGTGCCAGCGGCGGGGATAAGCCTGAGGTGCTGCTGCCCGCCCCTGCCGCGGGAGCTGGTCAGGAGCCATAACGCCGCGATGCTGGGCAACACTGGTAGTGGCACTTCTAATTTTCATGTGACAACTCTAACCCTGCCTGCCCTGGGATGTGCCGTAGAGTTAGTGAGAGGCTCCCCTAACCCGTCCTTGAGCAGTGCTCCCAGGTAGTGCGAAGCGCTAGCACGTCTCAAGAACGAGCGTTTACGTTTATAGTCCTGGGACTGGAGGGACATATACAACAAAACTATCCGGATTCTTGAGGACATTTTCTCTTCCAGATGCTTTCTAAATATAGCGCAAGGCAATTCACTCAACTACCTACCACCATGTCCGTTCTTGCACTTACGGAAATTCAAAGTCAGGCTAGAGANATATGAAAAAAAAAAAAAAAAAAAAAAAAAAAAAAAAAAAAAAAAAAAAAAAAAAAAAAAAAAAGAGAGAGAGAGAAAACCATGATAATCTTAAGGGGGGGGAAAAAAAAAAAAAAAAAAAGCATTTAAAATCCAAATACACGCCTTCATTAAGGTCACCCGAACAGCAAAAAGGACGGAAAATTCTTATTTTAACCACCTGTTTTTTTCCACGGGGACAGTGGTTTGCCTCCTGACCTATCGATAGCCTATTAATACAATTTAATTCTGCAGTTGTTTCTGTTTAAAGAGTGTTTGGAGCGAATTGTTTCTTTTGTTTATGATCAAACAAACGAGCTCTGGTAATCTTATGTTTTATCTCCCTAACATATGGAAAAGCTATTTATCCCAGCCAATCACAATAAAGTGAAGAAAACCCCATTTTATGGAAAGGTATATATCACAAGTTTGTTCATCATTAAAGATATGATTACCAGTGAAAACCCTCCGAAAGTGGCACATTTATGATTCCAGGAACAGATGGGGACATCCATTTTCCTTGCAAATACTTTTGAAATTGCTCTACTGGTAGCAGTATAAAAATGATATACAGATGCCAGTGCCAACGAAGCCGGGACAAGAGGTCCAGATTTACACAGTAAAAGCTTCACATGCGCTCTGTCAGCTTTGATTGATCTGTACTATACCTCAGAAACTTGTTGACTGGGAAAGGAAACAGCGCAAATAATTCACTGCAACAAGGCAGATAATTCACCCAACCAATCGCTCCGCTCCGCTTCTCCGGGCGGTGACATACGAGTTCTCCTGCCGCACAAAGAAGCATCATTCTCCAGCGTGAGCAGCGGTCGGTGTCACGGTGGGNCTGCGGGACACGACCGGGGCAAAAACCGCCTCCCCGGCACCGGCAGCGTTTTAACAACATAGGCACCCTCCTCTTTTCCCTTTCCCCTCGCATCACCCAAACCGGAGCGATCTCCCTCCATGAAGGGGTGTTGGATTCCCCTCCCNGGAGAGAGAGAGAGAGAGAAAGAAAGAAAGGTGGGAGCAGCGACACAAAAGGAGAGGTGAGACAAGGAGAAGTTGGGTTTGAGCAATAGGCACAGCCGTCTACCTTTTCCACGTGGAGCCCAGGCCGAGCCATTCAGGCCCAATTGTCATTATCATATTGATTAAGTTCATCAGAGAGCAATTTTAGATTTAACGCCAGAGGATTGGGAGAGGGAGCAAAGAATTATCTAAGAAAAGCACAACATTCTTACCGCAGGGACGTTTCCCTGTTCCAGTTCATTGAGGGAGTTGATTAAGTTTAAATGAAGCAGACACTGGATAAAAGTAAGGGTATTGACCACTGGGCAGCGCGGTCTGCGCTTGAAAAGGCCTGATACATGCAGAAAAGCAAGATTTGCTAAATGCTCTAATCTTCAATCAAATCTTACATCAATACAGACAAAGTTTGGTAATGAGAGATTCAATGAAGCATGCGGGAGAAAGAATTAATCCTCTTGGTCTAAACTGTTCTCAACTTTGAAGCCTGCTCCGAAGGAAAGACAGTTATCTAAATGCTAAATAAGAAACTTATTGTACTTTTCATGGCATGCTAATCTTTTGTCTATTTCATCTCTATTATTTGTATGCTCATAGACGGCAGTTGTCATGGTGATTATATCAAACCACTTCTGTGCGGATGGCTGCGAGGAATCAGAGCCTCCCTCCAGCCCTCCGCCAGGGCCAGCCCAGCCCGCCCGCTGNTTTGAGCTTGCCTTGATAAGCTTTTGATGTCACAAATCAAACACTCGCCAGGAGGTAGATAATGGGGAGTGTGATCTCCTCTATTTGTACATAGACAGTGCTTTCGCATCGCCGCTGACTTGAACCACTATCAAACTCCCCGGGCTTTGTTGGACTCTGCCCGCTGCCCGCCGCCCCTCGGTCCGGGGAGCCCGGCACTACGGGTGAGGGGGGGCTCCACCCCACTTCCCGCCCGTCCCCGACGGGAGCCACAGCTCCCCCGGGCTCGGGCAGCCCCTGACAAGGGAAATTAAGATTCATGTTATGTAAAGGCTGAGGTGAGCGCAGACACTCTAATCGCGAAACATTTGGATGAAAAGAAGAAAGTGGGGCGGGAGGGGTGAGAAGAGAGAAAGAGCTCAGGGTCGGGATTTCTTTTTTAACTTATTTATTTATTTATTTTTAAATTGCACCTCGCTAACACTTGCAGGCAGCCACCGGTAGCAGGCACCGAGCCTCTGGCCCAAGAGCAGCGCTGCCGGTGGGGCTGTGGAGACGAACCGGCCGCAGCTCAACCCGTGTTCAGCCGGGCCAGAGGAGCTGGGCAAAGCTACAGGGGGAGGGGGTGAAAATTCCCAGGATATCGATCAGGCATCCTAATTTGTCCGTCGGTACCCAGGAGGGAATGACGGAGGCTTTTTGCACAGTTTTAGAGGAGAGGCAGCCAGCACAAATAGGTGGGTGCAGGAAGGAGGGGGGGCGTCTTCCCGGGTCTCGTTCCCTGAAATACAATCATCTGAGCGCACAAGGGTGGCACCCGAGCTTTTATGTCTTTTACAAAAGTTGCCAAATTAAGGCCGGATTAGGGCTCCCTTCAGGATTTGTGGGCTCTTTAGAGGCTGGGAGCTGTCCATATAGCCCGCCAGTGCTTATGAAAAGCTTAAAAAGTAATAAAAGGGGGAATGATCCCGAGAGAAAGTAACATGTATAACTTATTAAAGGAGCAGCGAGCGGGGCTGTGAACTTGAATAACTGTTTGAACTTTAATTTGTTCATTAACAGGATTTGCCCCTGACTGTGAATGTTATTACTTTTCTTAAAAGCGAGGTGCAAATGCAAAGACGTAATGAAAGAGCCTGGCAAAAAGTTAAACGCCTCGTAATTACACTAGTCTCATTGAAAACTTAAAGTAATACAAAAGTGAAGAAAACGGAAGCCGGGCTGATATTCTCTCAGATGCCCCAGCTCCGGACGGCGGCTAGCTCCAGCCCTCAGCTCCCCTCCCCATGAACTCCCAGGGGCTCACTATATGCATTTGCCAAACGGATATGTTTAAATAAAATGAAAACATATTTAAAACATTTGTTTTAAGAGGTAAAAATAAAAAAGAACTAATGTCTTTCTGTTTTTTCTTTTCCTCAGTGGGGGAAGTCTGGTTTATTCCTCTAACTGTTTTGAGTGAAACACGGTGTCTGAAGTCTGATCTAATCTGCATGTTTGTATCCTAAACAGGGCACATTAGCTCCTCTCTCCCCCATCACACCGACAGTAGATAAAACTCTGGAGAACCGGAATAAAACAAACTACTACTCCTCTCAGAAGGTATATGACTTTGTACTGATGCGTTTGCCAGTTAGCTCCGCGCTGACTGTCGTTTCATCTGTCAGTTATCCCTTTCCTGGGTTTGTCAACTCTGGTTTTATAGATTCGCTTGTCATCTGCATCCTTCCTCAACAGGAACATGCAGCCAGGTCGCAATTAAATATACAGATACACGAGCTGTTAGCAAGATTTCACCCTCCCATCCGCAGCCGATCCGGGGAGATGATTGCCCTGTCACTTCTTTAGACTTAAAACGCCTTAAAAGCGGCGGGCAGAGCGCGGCGTTGGCTAGCCGGGCGCCTGCTGCTGCTTCCTCCCTCTCGCCATCGACGGCTTCTTTGGAGCATCAATCCGAGCGGTCCCTTGTCCCCCGCGGCGCTGAGCCCTGCTCCCCCCGGCTCCGCTCATCCCGGCCCGCCGGCAGCGGGACGCGCTCCCTTGCCTGGGGAGGGTGGGCTGCGGAATGGATTCGGCCGGTCAGGGGAGGGCTCCCCACGCCGAGGGGACGCGCTTCCAGCGAACCCTGAGAAAGACAGCCGAGCCCCGGCGCCCGGCGGGACTCTGCCAGCACCGCCAGCAGCAGCGGGCGTCCCCTCCCCGCCCTCTGGTTACACTTCCCCTTGCAGGTAAAAATAGAGACACCTGATCGAGCCAGGGTGTGCAATCAATTTTAAGACCAGAGGAAAAGGAAGACGGCTCATCCTAAACAGAGCAGGAGAGGAAACCCCCTCTACTAGTTTAAAATACTATTTTGCTCCTATAACTGCATGCACATGAAGGACATGCTGTCTTAACACTGCAAAGTTGAATCGTTTCAGTACACCTCTACAAACAAATACATGCCCTATTCTAGAAGATCCAATTATTTACTTTGTACGTTCTTTCAGCACCGTCAAACTCAGTAAGAAAAAAAACAAACAAAACCACAAAAAAAACCTACCCCGATTTAACCAAATTGGTACCTAGAAAAAAAATAAATCTTATTATTCACAAAGTAAATAGTTTTCTTCAACTGTAATTGCTCATTCCAGTGTGGACAGTTAACAGTCAGCACGCTGTCACCCGAGGGAAGGTCTGCTAGACCCAACTAGCGGCTGAGAAGCAATAAACACAGACTGGGCTTCACCAAGAAGACGTCAGCCGGGAAGAGGATACCATTTTCTTCACTACAAGCCGTGAGAATTTTGTACTAACTTGGAAACGTAAAGAAACTTTCTAAAATAACCAGGGACCAAGACAGTAGCATCTTAGCTACAAAAATATCTTCCTCTGCACCTGAAGATGAAACAGCAGACTGCGCTGGGCATGAAGCACAGGTGGAGCAAGAAACGGGACACACTCATAGCTTCACTCAGTGCCGCATCCAAGTGGCCTTCAGCTCCTATCGCCCTGCCACCATATCACACACTGCGCACAAGCGACAGGACAGGTTTTTTTCTAACAGTGTCCCCGAAGGAGGAGTCTCAGCCTTCTTATCTGGCAGGAAAAAAAAAAAAAAAAAAAGGAAAAAAAAAAAAAGGGAAAAAAAGCGAGTTCCTGGCAAGGGTTGCTAAGTAATAGCATACCCAAGCTGTAATCTGGTTAGCAAACAGCACGAAAGTGTCCCGAGAAGAGCAGCCTCATCCATGGCCTTGGCCTTGCAATGACCACACACCAGTACAGGTTGCACAGTATTTCTTGCAGGATGAGGGCGTGAACTACTACTATGTCGTTTGGTTCCCCTCCAGCTAACCTCTGACGATTGTTTTAGATTTGAAGATAGTACGATAGCGCAGATAAATAACATCCGAAGCTTCATCAGACATGATGAAATCGTTCAGCTTCACCGAGTGGACTTGATGAAACTTGGAGCCAGATGTCACCTTCATAGGAGCATCACAAGCTCACCTATTTCTGCTGGCAGCCTCACCCGCATGCTGATGGGAGGATGACAAAATAGAGCCTGCCAGAACCACTCCTCAGAGATCCCTTGGGCACCGAGACAACTGAGGCTGCTCAGGAAGCAACACCCTCGGCAGTTCGTAAACCCCGCGGGTGTGTCACCTGGTGGTCAAGACCCCATCAAAGCCAGAAAAGACTTAAAAAAATATATAAAACCAAAAGAGTAGGTTCACAAGAGGTATAATTCAGTTTTAGCAGGACAAGATTCTTACCACTCCTAGCAAGGGCTTGGCTGAGGACTGCACACGTTAGGCCGCAGGATTTTGTTATCAGAATACAGCAGGACTTTGCCACAGCTTCTCCAGGCTGGGGTTGGCTGTAAGATGCGTCTTCTAGCTTCTGCTCCTATACATTTCCGACACCCTCGCCTTTGAAGACAACATGAATTGTGCTTTAAATATGCACCGGTAGATCAATCCTCTATATATTTGTGACCATATAATGCATGTAATCCGGCCTGGAAGATAAATGGATTGTAACACTTTTATAAATCAGTATTTTACACAACACATCGTACTCCTGTGAGCTAATCTTGTCTTCAGAGCTGACAATTCCCCATATCATCGCTTTGAAACACTGATATGGTGAAATGGCAATCTACTGAGCAAGAATATACCTCTGAAAATTAGTATATAAATACTGTACAGTGCACCTGAAGTTGATTTAGGAAATAGTCAGGAGTTAAAATCTTGATGTATTAGCAAAAATAGCTAGAACTTTAAAGCCAAGAAGCCCTTAGGATGTAGCGAAAATCATTGATGTAGGAAAAGCATCTCTATTTCGATGACGGTGCAAACACACAGGGAAAAAAAAAAAAAAAGCATTAAACTGTTTTTCCTTTCCTGCAGACAAAAAAATAAAAGAGATTTTGGACCAGCTGCATAAAATGCTTCCTAGTGAAGGGTTTGTTTTTAACTTTCGATTTTCAGTGATTCAACTTTGTATCAATGCATAAACACGCCTGGTTCTTCACAGGCAAAATAATAATAAAAAACCACGTCCTCACGTCTGGCAGCCTGGGAGAGGGGCTTCTCTCCCGGGCGGCTCGGGTAACCGGGAGTGCCGGCAGCAGCCGAGGCTCCGCTGCGCGGCGGGAGCTCTATCCGCCCAGCGCAGCGCTGGAGCCGGCAGGCCCGGGGTACCGCTTACCTGCACCGTGGCGGAGGGGCGGGCAAGGAAGAGGGACAGGAGAGGACCTCTTCTCGAGGAGCATCTTAGGAGCGTCTCGCTCACCTCCTTCTCGTTTTTTTTTATTTTTTTTTTTTCCCAGGAAACGGCGACGAAGCCGAGATGCGCACGTTTCGCTATCAGGGAATCGCTACATTTTGTCCCGGCAGTGCGGGGGTGCTGCTCTGCCCTACTCTGCTCCCACTGTCACAGACACGCGGTCCTTCGGCACAGGAGCACCAACCGGGCGGCAGCGCCCGGCTCGGGAGTAGCGGCGGCACCGGGCGAGAACCTGCAGCACCGGCACCTGGTATTTACTCCAGTGGCCTCCCCAAATTTAGCTTTCCTTTTTTTAAAAAAAACAAAAAACGAATAAAATTATTAACGCATAATCATTTTTAATGGCAAAAGACTCACGGGGACTAAGACCAGCCGACGACGGTAGCAGCACGGTGAGACCCATGAGCAGCGTCAGCGCCACCGCACCGCCAGCCCCGGCACCGTCGCAGGCTACCGGGGTTCTGTCCGCGGCCATCTGAGTTCTCGGTCTAGCTCAATGAGATATGTATCTTTAAACATATACATATATATGATTAGCAAATCTCCGTA
>VWZK01003016.1:384039-449725 GCA_013396935.1 Baryphthengus martii | reverse complement strand
CCCCGCATCTAGAATCCGCAACCAAGAGCCCGATTTTGTCATTTGGAAACACTAATTATCTAATCACGCCACGCTGCAGAGCGTACTTGTCTGCCCAATTAGCTAGGACAATTATTAAAATTCGGAGGCCTAATTATGTCTCAATTTAATGCTGGCAAACTCGCGTATAGAGCAGTAATTAAAATCCTCTCCTTGCCTCTGCCTTTAGGGCAGCGTTGATTAGGACCTGTCAGGGGCTGCGCTGCACCGAACCAGCCAAGCGGATTGTGCAACATGACCCCGCATTGTTAAGTGTGTCAACATATTAACCTGAATTCCCTTCAGCTCCCATAATCACATTTGGTAGGAGGAAGAAAAGGGGCTAAAACATGAAGCATTTTATTAAAAAAACATAAATTCTTTTTAATTAATGCTGTAAGAGATCTGACGCGGCTTGAGCTACCAAATGCTGCGAGTCATATAAGGCTGGCGCTTCTAATTACCAGTAAAGGAAGGTTTACTCTTCTCTGTTAAAAAGACTTCCCTCTACTCTCATTTAAAGAAAATGATCTTTCTTTTGGGTAGTGTATTTTTTAAAACCCAGTTAGTTGGCTTCCAGTGATAAAGTTGATGACTAGTTTTTTGTTTGATGATAGAACACAAGTGAATATTGACTTCTGTGAGAATCAAACAGATGACCAGAGGCATAAATAAAACGGTCAGGATTTAACACTTGAAAGAAGTTAATAAAGTTGAAAATTAAAAATCATAATATTGGGATAATTTCTAAATATTTATTTTTGCTCAGCTCTCAAGTTTGGTAGTACGTCAGTGTTAAAACACAGAAAGGCAAGAACTGGAGCTAACCTGGTTGCGTTCCTGCCTGGTGCAGCACGGTCTCTCACCACAGACAAGGAGCCCCTGAGCCCAGCATCCCTCAGGAATGGCTACCACAGAAAGAGGATTGATCCTTCTGGCCTCGCTGGCAGAAGCACTCCCCTTTAGCATATCCCTTTTTGGCTGGAAAAACAGCACTGAGGAAGGTGGTTTCTTCAACTCCAGCTAGTGAATTCTCTGGGGTTTGGGACTACAGAAGCAAACCTTAATTCCCCGAGCAGGGAAGGCCTGTCTGCTGTGTGGGATGGAGCGAGAGAGGGAGGGGGCCTCTTCTCCCAGTGTGCGTGCCCTACATCTTGGAAATGGCCCCTCTCCCATCCTCTTTGGATGGCAAACTGAAGTGCAAATCTCTGTTCTGGCTTGTTCCAGTGGCTGTCAGGGTGTTTTCCTCTTGTCAGCAGCAATTGACTGGTTAGGTTCACCCTTGTACAGCGATTGTAACAGCTCATTGACAGACCAGTGACCCAGCCGGACCTGATAATGGAAAAATATTGATTTCTGTGGGCTCTGCAGATCTAAAATGAATGCCCAATATAATGTCATCAGCTGTCTTGGACTCCGATAAAGAGACCAAGTATTAAAGACGTGCTGCCTATCCTGGCCATTTACTTACAAAAAAAATGCCGGATGCAAACAACAAAGTGGCCTCTCTGTTTCCCCCCTAATCAGCAACAAGCAAACATCTGGGTAAATGCTAAGAAACCACAGCCCAGATGTGGTGAGGACTCCCATTACCGCTTTAACTGAGGAGGTCCATGACAAGACGCTCCAGGTTTTGAACACTTGCCACAGAGAAATAAGTGTGTAGGTGAGTGACACCTAACTCCACAACCATCCACCAGCTTCCAGAGAGCCAGTAGTTCAGGAGGCAGAAAGGCTGCCAGGAGGTGTAACCCAGTGGGGCCACGATTAACTCCTACCTGCAGGAGAGTAAAAAAGCATGAACCATCTCATGGTGCTTGAGCTAATCACACATCCCTCCTGTGCCACAATAAATGCACTGGGCTGAGGAGACCACTAGGTAATAATGATAAAGCTTAGTTAATAAAAAATACGGTAACACAAGATGAAAACTTAAATTTGTACAGCAGCCCTCATACAGTTGAGGTATTCATGGCTATAAAAGTACAGCAAGTCCAATTGAAACTTTGGGATGGGGGCGATTAATATTTAACAATTTGCAGAACTGTCATAAACCATACCATAAATAAGTTTAAATGAGAAGAGATACAATCATAGCAGTCTTCTTGGAAAATGTTTAAATTTGGGGGAAAAAGTATTAGCTCAAAGACTTTTTTTGGCATTTGGGAGCCAAAGCGTGGCCTGTTCTTTCTGAGTAGATCTTTTTTGCTGACTGGCTGAGGTCAGACCTCACCGATACTTAAGCACATGGGTAATTTAGTGGGACATTTACCAGCGTTAGGTCGATGGAAATCAGGATCAGACAGTTGCTGGCTTTCTGTGGGATTCCAACTGCTTGCAGGAGATGTTTCACTGCACCTCAAATCCCTTCTGTAGGGCTTGGAGCCTTCCAGAACTTAACTCCTTCCAGATTAGCCAAGGCTCCTATAAGGAGTGGGAGGAGAAAACAGAGATACTTACCATGGCAGATATGAGCACACATTTAATTCAAGATGTTATGTCAGTGGAAATCAGAATAGCTTTGTGATCTCTGCAAAAAAAATTCAAGTGACCTTGGGGAAACATTTCTTTTAAATACAAATAGCTGGTCAGTTTTATCACAAAAGTAAAAGATCTCCTTGAATGTATTTTCATCTTTCATAGCCTTCAGTTCAGTGGTTTCTCCCTGTACGTGCCTCATACCCCTCACATCATTGTTCATGACATGCACACATGTATGTATTGCTTTTACCTTCCCTTGACAACAGGCCCAGCTCTGTGATGTGCTACATATACTCGTCAAAAGGAAATGACTGCACGGATTACGTTAACATGACTGCAGCTGAATACATTTCAGTTTCTACATGCTTTCATTTTCTACACGCTTCCCAAAGCGTAGCCTTGGCTCGCTCTCCTGCAGATGGCTCCCAAACTCACCTACCTCCACTTGAGCTTTTACCTTGTGTTCAATTTCGCTATGTTACTGTCAAGCATTTCTCTTCCTGGCTTCCCCTCAGAGCCTGATCCAGTGAAAGTCAAGTGTACCACACCTAAGAAGTGTTAAGCCAGGCTGTGTGAATTGCTGACTACACTTCAGGTTTTGCTTTTTTAATGGCCATTTTGTATTAAATGAAATGTAAACTCTTGCAGCTCTTTGTTTTGTTTATCCAAAACACACCCCCCACCCCCAACTCCAAGCATTTTCCATTAACTAGAATGAGAAGCTGAAATCCCTCCTACCCATCTCATAGAAGAGTTTTGCAGAGCACCAGAACCTTGCGGGTGATGCTCAAATTCGGATGTCTTGTCCCTGGAGAGGCAGTTCTCAGTGCTGAGCTCCTCTTCTGGCCACCTCAAATCTGGTGTTAAGCCAAGCGCAGAAAACATGTCCACACTACTCCCTCCCTAAGTACCAACGAACATGTTCAGGCCTTTGGATAGCAAGCTCCTGAGGCAGGGATTATGCTCTGTAGTATTACTGTTGTCATATTTTCCCTGTTGTAATGTTCCATGTACATTTATGTCACTTATAAAATACAACTAACAGACGTATTGGAATCCACAATGGCCCAAAGAAGGGAATAATAGAAGTAGAATAACCATGTACTTTTGCTTCCTACAACTATGCTGACTGTGGTGACCCACTCCCAACCAGCAGATGAGTAGTAAAAATGAAACACAATCCTGAATACTTAAGAAGTATGACAAAGCTGCCCATAGTTTCCTTTTGCTTTGTAGAGACTTCACAATGGGGTTCAGCTTCTCTCTGCCCAAAGATGTCGACTTCCTCTGTCCTCACAGCACACCTCGCCTCTCTCCAGTGAGTACCAAGGCTTAGTACTGTTACGACCTGCCGGCTTGTCTAGCTACCAAGAAAGCATCCAAACACAGTCATCCAAAATGAGTCACTGGAAGGCTTGTACCCAGTCAGTATCCTCCCCGAGGAAAGACCAGTCTGACTTGTACCTAACTGCACTTCCCAAAGATACTCACTGTGGGACTAGCTGCTCCTGGTTTTCAAGGTAAGGCATCAATGGAATACAGACTGCCACCTTTTCACTAAAGTTTCTAAATCAATGTAAATACATATTTTATAGTAGTCAATGTTTCAATAGTGTGTACACATGCCCATCCCAGCATGGGCTGAGATTTTGCAGGCAACTGTCCTCCCAAAAAGCACAGATTGTGGTTTTCAGTATTTACAAATAGGTTTGTGCAAAATATTAATTCTGTTGTAAAGCAACTGAATGAAACTAAAATGAGCAAAAAGCAGCACGTTCAGATCGATCTGAAATAATATTTTCCAGTTTTCTTTGCTTAAACCAAACAAATCCCATAAATTTTGCAGTGAGGGAAGTGCTTTGTTTCATCCAAAATGTTTCATTTTGGGCACTTGCAACAGAAAAAAAGAAAGAAAAACACAAACCACAAAGGAAGTAAGAGGTTGGATTCACCACAGCTGCTGTCATTCCCTTTTTATCCACTAACCCAGTAATTAGGGCAGTGACCCAGGATGTGGGAGATCCATGTTCAATCCCTTCTCTGCCTGAAGGGATTCGAACCTCCATCTCTCATCTCTGAGGAGAGAGGTAGAGCTGCAGTGCTGGAGGGGGCCCTTCTCTCCCGTCTCCTTTCAGCTCAGTCCTTCCTAGACAGGTGCTTTGCATGGGCTGGACACCGTTTGTGGCTCGGGTGCCCCATCTCACCCAGGCACAGCCCAGTTCCAAGGGTCCAGAGTCACTCCTCTCCCTCTGCTCTGTGCCTCAGCAAGTGCAGAGGCGCTGTGCGCCAGGCAGACGAGTTTCAGTAGGTTATCCTCTCAGATAAACCACAAAAATTTTTAAAGTACGTCCATAGCCAGATCACCGAGGTGATCCCAGGTCTAAGCACCAGTCCCCTAAGGCAGAACATGAGTCCTCCTCCCTAGACACATATAATAATGCCAGGGCTTTTCCCCAGCAAACAAGCAATATGCTAGGGAAAAAAAAACAACACACAATGGTTCAGATAAATATCCTATTTCTCTAAGTCTAAATCTCTTCCCACTTTTCTAACCATAATTTGCTACAATTTTCAATTACTCCCCTGAGCAATTTTTGTCTATTATTGCAATTTGCCTATAATGTTAGGAAGTATTGATGTTAAGGATTTCCTAATACAAAAGTTATTCTACTCTTGTCACCTTTTTTTTTTTGTATCTTTTAACCATAATCAGTTTCATAAGCAGCTAGCCCAGAAATTACTTATATAATACTGAGTATAGAAACAAACACGTCAAATGTTCAGCCTTATGCATAGCCTTGCAGGGAAGCTTTGCACACAGTAGTTCATGAGCACCATTTTTGTATCACCAATAAGATCAGCTGCAGTCTTTTTTTTTAATTAGGAAAATCAGGCACCTCAATGCTACATTTTTGCCAATTTTAAAAATTATCTTTATAATTTTAATAATGCTATTTAAAAATATTTTCTACTATATATTTCTATTGAAAATAATGTCCTTTATTCATTTTTCTATACTGTTTCTATAAGGTAAATAAACTATCTGACACTTTTTATGAGTAGACTTTGATTACCAAGAAGTCCATCATTTCTCAGCATTTGATAGCCTTTTATTACGGTTGACCTCTGGAGACTCTCCGAACAAGTGGCCACATGAAGTCACAGTCAGAGAAGGGGATTCACCCATCCAAGTGTGAGAAGGACTCCTTTGTAACGAACATTAAAAAACCCCCTCTACTTTCATCTTGCTTTAAAAGCCTCTAGCACAGCATATTTACAGAATAATAAAACAGGGCTTCAGGCCTTTTCTTCTCATACATCAGTAACAGAATTCTCATATCACACTTACATGCTCTGTATACTATATAATTTACTGCATCTTGCTTCCTGCAGCTAATAATCTCAAATACACTAAATAAAGTAAATCTTCTGATACTGTTCTCACACAAGAATTAAATAGTGGCACAAAACTGGCTGACAATATCCCTGTGACAACTCCTGTCCCCTCCTTCCCCTATGAGTTAACCAGTCTCACCCCGGCATGCTACTTGGGCAGCTCATTTACTGTTGCCTCATACAAACCATCATTCTGATTGTTACTATTTATTACCAAGAAGAAACTTCAAATGAAATCCCTGGTACCAAAACTCAGATGCTTTCCTTCTCATAGAGCCAATACTCTAAAGAGACAGGAGGTGGGAGGAAGGAGCAGGGCATTTGCAAGCACCATCATCACAGAGCTGCCTGTGTGCACACATGCAGGGAAACCACTGCTTCCAAAATTAACTTTGTCTCCCCATTGCACTGATTTTAGAAATGATTAAAAAAATGCAGAGTTACTAGAATTAGAAATTAAAACAGTTAATGAATGGCTTGTTCTGGGTAATAATATGAATCACAGTCCATCAAGGTAACCTTAGACCTTCATCTCAAAAGCAATAAACATCTGGGATTTTTATACCGACTTAGTTAGTGAGAAAATGCTGCTGTAAATTATCTGCATTTCATATGCATGTATGAATGGGTGTGTAAGCGTATGAAAAATTAAATGAAGCTCATTGCTTCATTTAATTTTTCTATCAATCAAAAATATATTAAATGGTACAGAAAATGTAACAGCCTTTCTTCTCATGGTATTTTTAATCTGAAATTGTGCAAGAGAGGGAAAAAAACCAAGGGAAAACCCAAACCTTTTTGTAATGAAGATTCACAGAGATTGCAAACGCTAAAGGAAACCAGTGCAGCTTAGGTGCCCTCAAGCCTCAAGATGCAGCCCCAGCCTGCAGATGCCAAAAGCCTGGCATAAGGAGGGTGCACATCCAGCTGTAGGCACAAAGCCTATGGCCATCTTCTCAGTCTGCAAGACTAAAACCACCACAAACCTGTATCTCTTTCTCATGAGCCCTCTTTAGCAAGGAAAAACACAGGTACAGAGGAGTCATGACACATGTTTACCAGTGTCCGGCTGCCTGCACTGGCCTGCGCCCGTCCTTGGCCCAGGAAACACAGTGCAGCACTGACAATGAGGTGCAAGCTGCCCTTCAAACAGATCCGGAAAGGAAGGAAATACAATATTCTGTGATTCTGTGGAAGCCCCACACATCCTGCTCCCTTACATTTCCACCAGTTAGCTCAAATGCAGTTTGAACGTGACTCAGGATCATGTCCCAGGAGTCCATCCACAGAATCACAGGCAATGCATTAGTGTGATCCTACTGGCACCCTGCTTTGAAGTGAAGTCTAAAATGTGAATGCTTTCATTGGCTAGTGACTATCCCTGCAAAGACCTCCCCTATTCCTAACCCCATATAGGGCACTCTTAATTTAGTCTCAATTGGAGCACCAGAAGCTCTAATTACATCATCCTGATCTTCTATAAGGTGTACTAGATGAACAAATGCTACATCTGTAGCAGTGACAGGTATTAGTTTTAATCGCATCCATTTCAAAGCTCAAGAATCCTCTCCAGCAGGCCCATTTTATGTTTTTACAAGACCCAAGAGCCTCGGTGAGGAATTCCTGAGATACATTCACTTGTATCTGTTTACAAAAGTTGCAGGCACATAAGGCCATGAACATTTCTTGCCCATCTGCTCCATAAATTTTTCTGTGAGGCTTATTGCAGAACATGGTAAATGAGTTATAGGTGGTCAGATGTTGCTTTCTGGTTTTGCCACAGTTGTTGCTCAGTATGTTAAAGATAGAGCCAATACCTGCATCAGCCTGCTTGATGTAATCCCTATCCCAATGAAATTCTTAGATCCAGCATCTGAATTAGTGTATCATCTCCATCATCTCTGAATGATTCATCTACACTGATTATATACAGATGCTAGAAAGGAAACTGAGGTTTGGGAGTTATTTTATTAGAATATTATAGAAAGCAGATGTTTTCCCCTCAGTCCTGATGCCATGTTTAAATACAGCCTGAGACAATCAGAAATCCAATGCCCTGGAAACTGATTACCTACCACTGACCATTTTCTATATTATCCTCTTTTGTTCTCACAGTGGATATTTGTACCATTGCCTGTCTCCAACCTCTCAGAGCATAAAGAAAAATTCTGAAAAGTGGTTCTCTATCAATTTTCTTTAAGAACAGCAGCAGGAACTTTCAATGCAATGAGTGACTGTTCAGAAATAACTAAACATCTCAGTTGGACACAACAAAACAAAAGGCCAGTATCTCCAACAGATGAGACACAAAGCCCTAAACCATTCAGAGTTAGCCCTCTCATTTACTCCAAGTCACACAGAGTAGAATTTAAAGACGTAATCTGATTCTTCTCCTGATGCTACTCATTTCAGAATATTCATTATGCTTGAAAATCAACACACGAAACAAGTGAAACGTGGATTAAAGTGAAAAGCGCAATCTAACATGAGGAAAACAACAAGCCTGCATCCTGAGCAGCAGCACCGCCACCCATTAAACACCACCAGGCTCCACATTTGTTCCAGAATAGTTCATTTCACAAACAGGATTTGGGGCAAACAAGAGGAGGACAAACAAGGTGGTGTACCTTTGCTCTGCAAGCATCGCCAGTCTTGCAGAATTTCAGGTCCTTGTCTCCGCTCTGTCTACTACACCCTTAGCACAAAGGAATACACAAGTACAAGTAGCCTTTAGTGTAGGCCCTTGATCCTGTCTGACCAATTCACTTCCCAAATTTCTTCGTCATCAGAATATCATCTGTGACCAAGACTTGTTGCCTTCAGGAATTTCACATGGTGAAAGCTTTTGCTTCATCAGCCTGAGTGGGGCAGGAAACATTTTTTTGTCTTGTTTGTGCTGTGAACAAGCAAACAGAAGGCACAAGGAGATGAGTTTGGCTGGAATAAACCATTCTCAGTACTGAGTGTTCACAGAAGAGCTCAGATGATCTTTCTAGAGAGCTCCATTATTAGCTGCCTTCTGCTTTACTGACATATTTAGACATTCCTCTCTACTCAGGTGAAGTGTTACAATTTCTGCAACTCTAGTATCTCATTTTCTTTTAAAGTTTGCCTTTTGTCCATGTAGTTTGTTCTTTACATGGGTGAACAATCAAAAATCCACCTATTTTCTGAAAAAAACCCCAAACAACAACCCAACACTTAGTTTAAATAATTAATTTAAAATTAAAAATATTTAACTTGCAGACACTGTTTATAGGATTGTTAGGTTTATAAAATATTCAGGGACTTGTTTACTTCATAGAGTAATTTTAACTAACAAAACCACGTGGTCCAAACAGAGCCTTGCAAATACAGGCAATCTTATGCCCATGTATGGAAACGTTACGGCATGCAAGGTAAAAAAGCCAATTTTTTAAACATGGTACTACCAGAGGGAGGGAGATGTAAAGGGACAATTCCCATCAGCGCCCAGACAACTGTTGACAAGAAAAGCAGAGAGAGAAGTGACTGAGATCCATTCTCAAAGAAGTTGCTTTCTGGGAGGAGCACAGGGTGGCTTGGGCTGGGACTTCCGAAGAAGGATGGTCTCTGAAGATCAGTGAAAGGTAAATAAATCCGCTATGCTTTAAAAGACAGCAACATGAACACAGGAACATTTATAGATGGTACAGGATGTTTAGAAGTGGAAGCAAATAAATTACCTCTCACAAGTCACACACTGATGAGAAGAAACTAGTGAGTTACCAAAAAACAGAGTTAAAATATGGACAACAGGAAAACCAGGGCCTTTTTAAAGGACTTAAAAGCTATGGAGAAAGAAAGCCTATCTCACGCATCTTATCCACCCTCGGGCCTCTGTAATTGTGGGTGCATGTTACACCTTGAAACAACTTTCTTGAGCACGAGGGCAATGCTTCTCCACAGCCCACGCTGTCCAGCACATACCTCGCCCACTGAGCTTGTGAGCAATAAAAGTACGTACGTGATGGAGATTTATTGGCAAAATAGTCTATATTTAGTTTTAATCTCATTTGAATGACATACTCCCACATGAGGTAAAATTAGGGTCATAGTCAAGCTTTTGTTATGAAAAGATGCTGTGCCTACGTTAAAGCAAATTTGGTATGTCCCACCGGGTTATGTGTCCCTCACTATGCCGCGCTCCTGCAGCCCAGCCAGATGGCCGGTGCAGAAGCCTCTTGCAGGAGTACATCTCCATAGAGGAGGATGTCGCACTGCACTGAGTGACCAGGCTGTCACTGAATGCCACTCCGTCACGGTTTTTAAATCACATTAAAGCTTTCTTTTATTACATACCCTCTTGTGATTTTGGCCTGGCTACATCCTAATTACCAGCCTTACTGCAGCACACACGGGTTCCACAGCTCACTCCTCCTCCTGTTTTATGGAAAATGACTTACCTTGCATAGTCCTAATGAAAATACTGCAGTGAGATAACTCTCTCCTTTTTATCTTGCATTTCCCATTCTATAGCATAAGCTGTTTTTCTTGCTTGGGAGAGGAAAAAAAAATATTCAGACTTACATACATTTTTAGAAACAGCAGACACATCTGTTAAGGCTCATTGAAGTAGCTTAATCACTTTTGCTATTTTCTTACATAATACCTGCTCTTGAAGTATCAATATATTTTTCCATGTCAGCTGCACCTATTTTACAGAGAAATTACATTTTGCACTTCTTATTCACCAGCTAATAACTTCTCCTACAGAGCATTTTAAAAGACATGCATTTTACTAACTTCTAATGGCTTATACATTTTTTTCCTGATAGATGTTTTCAGCAGTAGGCACAATTCCTCTTTCTTATCCAATTAGTTCTCAGCACTAATGAAGTCAGAGATCACATGGACTTTAATGGAGAACTTAATGTTCATGCAAATTTAAGGACTAGGATGTGGCTTTTTTGGTGTGTCCAAAAAACACACCATGCCCTTGGGCATAGCTTTGCCATTCTCCATTTTCTAATTACAGCACTGGCCACATCCAAATACTATAATGATTTCATACTGCCTTTCTGTTTTCACAGCTTCCCTATTGACTAAGATCAAAATAATTTTGACTGTTAACCAAGGCAAAGTACTGACATGGTGAAAGGCTACATTTATACTTAGTTCTTTTGAATTAGTTCCTAGGTACAGAACTGGAGATGAGTCTCATTAACCTGTGCAGGCAGAGGCCACCTCCAGGTAGGGAAGTAGTTCAGATCTATAGGGTGAAGAGGGGTAAGAAATCTCACCTTTGCAAGTCTTCTACAATTAACACAGACTTTTAACTAGAAACTTTCTAGACACAATTAACACTCTCCTGGGAGCAGGGGAAAGGGACTGAAAAAGAAAGTACATGCAGGGCAAGTTCAAAAAAAGTAAGTAAAGCGCTCAGATTTTCTCTGATAAGAAACGTACAGCAGCAAATACCAGCGCTGGCTGCAGGCAGCACGTGCTGTTGTTTGCTGGGAGCTGGAGTATGAAGTAGTTGAAGCTGAATACATCTGGTTCAATTTTCAGCAACTGCTCTATTTTTATCGTGATCCCAAACTGGTCAGAGATTTCTCTCTGGGCACAGCAGTAATAGCAACAGCAGAACAGATTTGCCAGCTTCAGTCAGATTCTCAGAGACAGAAAGCCGAAATAAAACACCTAAATTCAAATCCAGCCTTGACTGCTTGAGGATGAGGAGCTCTCACTGGCCATTCACAGCTCTCTGTGAGATCAGGACACCAGCTAAGTGCCTAGCACTAGATAGCCAGGATTTACATTTTCAGTTTGTTAAGGTAGGAAAGATGTCTGAAATCTGGAAGACACCACAAAGATAAGCACCTACTGCTTCAAAAAGAGGAAAAAAAAAAAATATGTGTCCACTGTAAATCTGGCTGTTACAGTAGCAGGTCTCATACACATCTAGACTATAGATACTCTTACATAACATACCCGCTGCTCTCAATTTCTAAAGTAACATGAAGAAAACGTAGTCCAGACCACCATACAACTTCCACAGCCCAGCATACAATGCATGTTACAGCAGGAGAGACTGGAAAGCAGAGATTCCCCCTCTTCTCTCTACCTTTCATGAAATTCTGTACCAGCTGCTGAATATTGCAGGAAATTACAGAAACCTGTACGTTGCTGATTTATTTCCTGTTGGCAGTGGAGGGGGCTGCTCACATACTGTTGGTACATTTCTATATCTAAATCTAAAATCACAGTTTAATTTCCTAATATTTTCATGCTACCTATTGCATTAATCATTTACTAGTAAATGGGCTGAGATTCTTATCTCCAATACGTTTACACCAGCTTTTAATAGATACCCCTGTTTCACATTCATCCAAGAAGCTAACTAGCTACTTGTTCACAAAAATAATTCAAGCAAATGATCCATTTTCTAAATACTTCTATGGTTTCAGAAAGGCTACAAGGACAAAAAAAAAAAAAAAAAGAAAAAAAAAGAAAAAACAGTAATCCATCTGTATCCAGACAAAACAGAAAGATGGTACAAAATGTTCACTTTCCCAGATACTTCACAGGGCAACTAATTTCCAAGGCAAGAGTTCAGCTCCCAACAGCAGAGTCAACTCCAGAGTCCTGGGGTGGTACCAAATGTATCATTTCAGATTTTTGTTCATGTAATTTCTCTTCCAAAGTCACTCTAAAATTTAAACATCTCCTCTTCTCCCACCACTTAGGTACAGACAGCTACTGTATCTGTATGAAATAAATGAGAGATCAGGCCATTAGCTATGCTTTATAAGAATACTAAGCAGTACTCTGTGTTCACAGTGATATAACTTGTGGGACTTTCCCCGAAAACCTTCATCCCTGATAGCCAGCAGTAAAATAAAATCCTAAAGAACAAGAGAGATGAAAAATGAAGAAAAAGCAATTGTAGATATAAGCAAAAACTGAGAAAAGGGAAAACAAACCAAGCTGGGAATGAAGATAATGAAAACAGTCAGGTTAGCAGCCCAGTGAGACATGGCTAAGTACTGTCCCCAGATGGGAACATGGGCCTGAGGGCAAAGAAATGAGTTGGGATCCTGGAAGAACACTCACATTCTGGGTCAGGGTCTTTAGTCGTTCATTAGCACTCATGGTCAGCTGCAGTCAGAGAACACTGGGTTTTATAGTGGAGATTTTCTTAACAAGAAGAGAATGCTGTAAAATGATAGATGCCAAACAGTAGATTTCTTTTGAGGCAGTGAGTGGTAATCCCTACATGAATAGAAGCTGGAAAATTCAGATTTCAGTACCAAATTTGTGGGCTGAGGCCATATGTGGGAAGAGCAGCTGACGCTCTTTCACAATTGGACCAAGTGCCTATGGATTTATAAGCAGCACTTAAAAAGCATCAGTAAACGTAACTCCAGCTGGCAAAAGGAATGGGTACAGTTGACTTTCAACACAAGAAATTGGATTTAAAACCTCTTTTCCCTGTCACTGCCTATTTCTTTAACTGTTTGGGGTTAAAACTTGTTCCTTGGCTACTCAGATAAGGATAATGTTTGGCTTAACCTCCTCTGTGACAGGAACACAAACGCACCCCTGAAGATTTGGAGGCACAGCAAATACAGCCATCAGCTGGATTTCAGGGACTACTAAACAAGTGTCAACCCCAGGCTTATACTGTCTTCTCCTGTTTGCAGTTTCTGTTTCAACCTATGGCATTTTTATTTGTTTGTAATTTTTTTTTCCCCGTTTCTTTATCTAAATAAGGCTATTTTCTTCCTCCTGCTTTCATACAATTTTTTTTTTCCCAGGCAAGAGACAGATGAAATAATTATTTCTTGTCAGCAAGACTTGCATTTGGGTGACACATACTTCCTTATTTGGTTAAAACACAGGTTAATGGTGTTAGCTTGCATTCTGCTTCATCAAACACTTTTCTGAAACCGTTTCAAAGAGCACAACGGGCTTCAGAGCTTCAGCATTTGTTGCTACAGCAGCAATGATAGATTTGGATGTTTCACAGAGCTACAAGCATGATTCAGAGCTGCTGTAAGCTTAAAAATACATAATCAAATGTTTAAAGGTGAAGTTTCCAGTTTCCAATAAACAGATTTTTTAAAAAAGTGGTAGACTATATATAGGAACACTTACCATAAACAGCATGTAAGCATGTTTCATGTTGCAGGTCTCTGACATAAAAGCAGATCGTCATCACTTGGAACATAAACCTCAGATCTTAGGAGTTAAAAGTGTATTTTTAAAGTGAAAATATAGGATAGGAAGCCCAACTGTGCTGTGATTTATACAACACGTATAGTATGAGCACTTTGGAAGCTTTAAGAAGGCTCCGCGGCTCCCTTTGTTCCCCTACTGGACTGTAAGAGTTGCAATTTTGAGATCTCTGGGTTCAATAGTTAGCAAGGATACTATTTGCTTGGGTTTTAATTGTAGTAAAAAGTGTGCAAAGCTGGCATGAGAAAGGTCTTTCAGGGCTTTTATAACCAACTTTATGTCCACCTAGAGAAGAGCATCCCCACAGTGATGCATTTATCGCAATTTTTACTTCTAGCCAAAGTAACGGCACTTCAGTCTTCAGCCAACATGTGCAAACCACTTTCATAACCAGCAACACACTGGAGAGGTCCCTCCACCTCCTGTTTGGGCTCACTGGAGCGACCCACACTTGAGCTAAGGCAGCCAGAATCGCTTCCCCGACGGGAAACCACTGCAGTCACACAGCAGCTACTTGGACCACAAGGTTTTTCTATTTGATGCACTTATTGGTAAGAAGTTTTATGAAAAGGCCGTTAGCTGACTTATGTTCAAATCTTAATAGAGGAATAGGATGCTAAAGTTAGAGGGATTTCTTGCTTTGCTTTTTAAAATAAGTTTATCAGCCTCTAGTGCAACTAGAAATGAGAATGAGCCGTGCGAGATGATCAACTCCAGCAAGATCGCGTGGAGAGAACTTCCACTCCAGCCCTTGTTTAAAAAAAATACCCCAAACAATCAACCAACCAACAGTTCCAACACTCTTATGCTAAGGTTGATCACCCTCTGCATTTTTGTTCCCATTGCACGTATGTGTGACTGGTTGGGGTATGGCAAAGCAAACTTTCTGGCTGCAGGAGACTGTGGGCAAGTGCCGAGTGCCAGGTCGACTGGGTTTTTTCCACAGTGTTCTACAGGTACATGTAGAAACCACCGCACAGCTAGTGCTGTAGGAGAAATTGCATCAAACTGGGAAAGAAGGCATCAGCAAAATTAGATCATGCAGAGCAAGAAGGGGGAGGGTATGTGCAAATGAAAGACCTTGTTACACGTGACTCGGCTTCAGACCTGGGCTCCTGATTCTGGTGATGTTCCCTCCACCACCAACCCCCATTCTTGGCCTCCAATACTGGAATGTAAATATCCCCTTCCCTGCCTCACCTCTCTGAATTTTCAGAACGCTACAGCCAGCAGAAGTGCCCTCTCTGCCTATTCAGGTTAGGGTGGAAGTCCCTGGTTTAGCGACAAATGCTGTGCAGATCACCACCAAACAACGGGAAGAACACGAAGAAGCCTGTGGTGTTAAAAAGAAACATTTTATTGCAAGAGATTACAGACCTGGCACTATGGCCAAATGTTTCCATTACATCAAAATTGCTACCCATGTATCAGGCAACAGCACCTACAAAGCACGGTGGATTGAAATAATCTGAAATCATAATGCAGTCAGCTTTTTAAAGTATCACCCTAAAAAGATTTCTTTAAAAAAAAATTCAAAGCTATATAAACCAATTTTTCTTTTTTAATATGAAACTCGTGTTTAAGTATCCAGGCCATTAACTGCTGTGATAAAAAGTGAAGAAGTTAGCCATAATGCTCAACTAAACAGGCTTTGTTCACAGCCCTTACCATTTTGTGAAAAGCAAGTACTTCATATTCACTGTTAATTTTTCCACGTTTGTTCAGCCAACATTTATCTTCTGTAGGTTTTCAGAATCAGGTAGAAGACTTAATGAATAACCTCTCTAGAATAACCCCTCTATTGAAATGCAGGAAATCTAGAACCACAACTGGCCCAGAAAAAGCACTGGATTTAAAATAGCTTTGCAGGAACAGTTCTCCCCGTCTCAGTCCCACAACACCGATCTTTTGAAACTTGGGATGCATGCACATCTCTAAGCCCCAATTCATGACTCATGCTCCTCCTGTGATCCACTTACCTCAAAGACCTTGGTGATTTCCCTGAGCGTGGCTGAAAAGGTAGGACTTGGAACAGGCACATAGCTCAAATATGAAAAGTCTGGCCCAGGACATAAACCCAATTGTTGCAATCTCCATCTTTGGCACGTTAGGAACTCGCTCTCCTTCCCCAGTGGCCAGTGTTAGCTTTTGTCTGGCCTGGGCTGATTCTCCCATTGAGAAGTCAGCAGCTCATTTCCCAACACCGCCAGCTGGGAAGGTGAGCCCCGAGGAGGCCCAAGTCAGATCTGCGGGCAGAGCTGGACCGCCTTGGCTTGTGAGAGTAGTCCACCTAATACAATTCACACAATCCTGATGAAGCAGTATATGGAAGACAGGAGTAAATATCCAGGGATCTTTGTGAGTCAACATTTGTTATTCACTTGCCTCCATCTCCCGTTTTCCATGCACGCAGCCTGAACACACTACTGCCCGGCAGTGCCTACCACAGGCACTTTAAAAATCACCTTTCAAAGGTCCTGCAGAAACCTCTTTTCAAGGAACGCAGAGAGTTTTAATTTTTGAAGGCGATTTGGAAAATCAGTGGGACTAGGAGATACATGCAATCATCCTACAAAATGTGGTGTGGGGTGGTCATCTACAATTTCTCAGGGTTCTCTAAGCATTCTGAAAATTCCTTCTTAATTTTCCAGAGGCCACTACTTAAGTGACCTTTACCAGAAACTAGGGTAACTCCAGAAACATGTAAGACTGTGATAAGGAACCAAAATGAACCAAACAAAAATCACTACACCACTGCAGCCTTTACCCCAAAGCAACCCAGACGACGTGGACAGACTAACACTCTTGCTTGTACGCCCAATTGTGGCAGTCCAGCTCTTCAGCAGACTGGCATAGAGCCTCTCGAGCCACACATCTCAAAACATGAGATTCATATAGTAAAGTGACTGATCTAATTACCTCTCTTCTACCAGGTTATTTAGAATCTCTTTACCTTTGGAAAGGGGGATTTATATCTCCTTGTAGAAAGTGACAGAAGATCTCTACTTCCAAACCACGGAAACCAAGAAAACAAATGGCCTCACTTAAGGCCTAGAGGCTAAAGAAAGCTTAAAGGTATTAAATTTTTTTTTCTTAAAAAAAGATCATCTGGCCTCTATCAACCATATATGCAATTAACTCAGTAATCAGAAGAGCTCTAGAACTTTTGTATATATTTCAAACTATGTTGTCAAGGCCCTGATGCAGGCAGGGCACACAGCTCCAGCGCACCTGCTCAGAACACAAGCCACTGGAAGCTGCCGCTCCTCAGCAAGAGAATCTCATTTTGGAAACTCGTCAGGCCTGGAGCTCCCTGCTCTTCAGACACAACCTTGCATTTTAGTGTTACACAAAGCAGCTCACTATTGGGGTTTAATGAATTAAATAGAATTAACTAGGCTTTTTTATTATTATGAACCTAGTAAGATTTTTTTTCTGCTACTGCTAAATTCCACAAGGTATGGCTTCACCTTACAAGCATTCTTAACAATACTAGATAAATATCATTTGCATTTAATTGATTTTTTTTTCATCTCTTAAACAGCCACAAAATAGGGTGCTATCACAAGCACCTTTTTTGGTGAGAAGGGTAAACAAGCACTCTATTAAAGCATTATAAACATTTAAAGTGATTTGATCAGTTCCCTCTATTCTGTGTCAAGACATTGCTGTAAATCTTCAGTTTTCACAGCACATAAAAACCCACAATCACCCACAAATTCAGAAATCCGTTAGTCTGCATACACATAACTTGTCTGCAATATACCTCAATATCCCAGTTATCTTTCCCAAAATCTCTATTTTTTCGTCAGCCGCTAACTGTACTGTACTGATGTAGATTCTTCAGTTTAAAAAAGGGAATACATGTTGACAATAAAGCTAAAGTTATCTGTAGCAACCTGTACAGCAAAACACCCAATAGCACTAACTTAATCATAACCTCGACAGAGCCAGGATAGCCTTGTTTCAGGACTGTCCTGCACAGCTGTGCCTTTTTAGCCCGTCTATTTTACCAGAACATTAACAAGCTTCACGTGTTAACTCTGAACTGCGCACATGCAGAAAGACAGACGTTTACGCAGATTTTCCACCAATCAAATGTAATGCATCTGTGAACAAGTCAGTTTATTGCAACTAAACGTACTTTTACTTAAGATCATGAGAAAATTCTCATCTCAAGCAAGACAAATCAATTTCACAAACTTAATTCACACAATGCAAATAAACGCTTCACATTATAGACATTTAGATTTTCTTTAAACCTTTTTTATTTAGAGATTTTTCTGGTAAGGAGATATACCATAGGAAAGCAATTTCACTGGCAGTGAGGTATGTATATACTCTACCAAAATACTCCTCTTGTTTTAACTGCTTTTAACTTTATTTACATATAAAGAAAATATCAATGCATATCCTTGGCTTAACTACAGTATCTGTTACCCTATATGAGTAAAATGAAATGTTACTTGCATACAAAATTGGTTTGTAGAGGAATCTGATTTGACTTAAACAAAAATCGTGTTCTGAAGACAGTTTAAATGAACAAACACAGTTTATCATGACCAAGACACCTGCACCATATTTCCATCCTCACAGCACATTTATTTCAGTAATTCTGTAAGTAGGTCCTTAGCATGAGCATAGTGTTACAGTTTTCATACATATAATCACATCCAAAACAAGCTCTAAAATTTAAGTTGTAAACATTCTCTTCATATGTCGAAACATTTCAATCTGTGTTCGAATTTTCTAAAATGATCAATCTTTTAAACAGAATTATAAATGAAAAGTCTACTCTAACCGTGTAGTGAGCAATGCTTATTAGTACATTTCTACAGTGTTAAATAAAATAGTAGAGAGGCAAACTTCTGTAAGCAAGTCAGACTTTAAGTAAATCATCATAAAGAAACAAACTTGTTAACAAAAAGATGCTTTGTAATAAAGAAAGGTGGATTGAATCTACTATGATACAAAAACATAAGGGTAAATACGATCTTTGTTGACAAGTAGGAGGTAGCATGGATGCACCACTTTATTGTCAGTGAGAAATGCAACTGAAGTAAAGAATATTTCCTTACCACAAATTTCCAGTATTATGTACATATTTCTTAGAAATTTGTTTAAACAAGTTTCCCTCCACTTTTTAGTACAAAAAGCCTCATGTGATTTAAAAAAAACACTTACACACCTAGATAGAATAGTACTAATTGCCCTATTTGAATGAAACAGTCTCTTGAACTATGAAGTACATGGTATTTAATGCCCTAAGTTGAGTAAATTGTATTAGCAGTTCTTGGTATTATACAAAACACTACATACATACAAACAAAATAGAATAATATCTTATTTTACTATGTAATTCTTTTTGGAATAAACAGAGCCTTGATTTGGGTAACACTGAAGAGAACGTGGTTTCTTTGTTGTATTAAAATCTGTTTTTTAAGTACCCATGTGCAACAATTTAAAAAATGGCTGCCATATATGTAATGGTCTTGTATTGATAGTGAACACAGTAACCGACAAAAACATAATAAACCTTAAAAACACATCTTCCACCCTATATAAAATATAAAGACTACTTACTGTAACTGTTAAGTATTCAATTTGTTTTGATGTTACTGTAATCCACTTCCTCTATTTTTCTGTCTTTAGCATTTATAAACATAATTTAGTGTAGCAATTTATTTAAAAAAATGACAAAGTATTTCAAATTTACATCCAATTAAAATTGAAAATGTTTCCTTGTTCTATGATGCTGCTTCTGCCATCAGTAAAGAAAATGAAGTTTCAGTAATCGAAGTAGGCTTTTTAAGTAGTGATGTGACTTCAACCATGCCAGCTCCAGTCCGTGGAAGATTTGCGTTGACAATGTGTCGCTGCAAGTGCTTTATCCAGTCTTCTTGAACAGACAAAGGTCCTCGAAAGACCAGACCACAAAACCTATGCAAATATTAAAATTATTCCATCAAGACATGTCTAGCTCTACTGAAAAAATTATAAAATAAAGACATTAAGTGGGAAAGTCTTCACTTTCTTGAAGGTTGCTTCTACTTACTTCAGCTGAAAATTGAGTTAATTTATAGTGACTGTGAGCACAAAACCTCTGCAGTTTATACAACTTACACTCTTACATTTTTAACACTAGCAGTAACAATCTGTTGTTCTTAGGTAAGCTTTCTTTTGAAGGGCAGAATATTAGACAGACATGACCAATGAAATTATAGCTAGAGAAAATGTTGGCAACCTAATACTTGAGTACGGCTAATTCAAGTCTTCTTGTTCAAATTAATGAAGTAAGCAACTGCTTCCTCCTTTTATTATTCAATTTAATCAAAAACACATTTGCAAGATATAACTTTAAGTTTTCTTATGACCAAAATCATCAAGCTCTTAAGAAGGTGTTCTGTCAAGTGAAATAATATTATGTACCTGCATCTGAGTATGTAAACTTCATCAGCACTATGAGGTAATGGCAGCATTTTTTTCTTGCTTCCAGATCTTGACCTTGACTTCTTTTGCTTACAGTCTAAAGCTAAGAGGAGAGAAATTGCTGTACGTCAAAGTGATACTTCAAGGAGTGTTAACCAGAGATATTTAGCAAACATCCCTTATAGCAGTAGTGAAAAGACATCTACTTCCTTGTGACTCTACATTTTATTAGAACGTAAATCCAAAACAATTACAGCGTGCTCCAAGACATTTACTGGCAAAACACAGAAAGCTGATGTGTTTAGCACAGCGCTTGCTCTTTAAAAGACTATATAATTGACATTCAGCATTAAACTGTTGTTGCAGTATCATCAAGCACCTACTAACCTATTGCAGAGTTATATAGAAGCAAAGCACCACTGGAAATTCCCTTTCAGGCATAAAATAGTCAAAATCTTAGAACTTGTTTTGTAGTTGGAAGTATCATCGTAAGATCATTTTCGTTCAAACTAGTTACAACTTCACAAAGTTGTAGTTTTCAGCTAATACAATCAAGAATTTCTAGTCTGAATAAAACACCTGCCATTTTTTTTCAACGTAAAGCAAGCTTGTCCTTTTATTTTAAGCATCTCAAATGACACTTCCCCCTCACTCCTGTCTGAATTCTAATGCATCTTACAAAATGTATGCACTAATCCTTGGCAATGGGAGCTGGTATTAGGACAATCTACAGGGATGGCAAGGCCGCTTTTAAAATCCAGTCCAGGTATTTGAAATGATGTACGAAAATAGTGTGTGTGAACAGGAAAAGCATAGCAAATGGATTCACTTAGCACTGAGGTCTGTATCTCTATCCATAAATAGGTATAGTAAGAATCTGTAACAAAACCTAGAGAAGGAGCCAAAGTTGGGACGTGAGGAGATTAAACTGAGTTAATATTATGATGAAAACACCTGACAAAGCTCAAGGAAAGTTTGGGACTGCTTGAACTGCAAATTATATCTAGCTACACTCTATTCCGAAACACAAGACATTGACACTAAAACTCCACAGAAACCTGAAAGACAGTGAATAGTGGTATTCTTGATACCAAAAGGCATAATGCTATGCTACTGAAGCATCTTAACAGTAAAATTGAAAGAATTGTTACACTTGTCTAAGTTTTGACTCCTGTAATACAAACCAGAAGATTAAACCTCTTAGTATTCCGAAGCATAAGACATCATCTGCTGAGGTAAAACAATCTGATTTAAGGATCACACAGTCTTGATTGCATCCTTCATTTTTATGTCCAACCAAGCATCTCTCAAGGTTTTACTCTGTAGCCAAACTTTTAACTTGCAGATACACCGGACATTTTGCAGTTCTATTCCCAGATTTAAAGATTCCTACAGTGTCTAGAAAAACTAGAATGAATTTTTGAGGTTTGAAGGTACCAGAGAGCTAATCAAATAAGTAGAAAGCAGATATCATCCTAAAGAGACTTCCTTCAGACCCTAGGTCAAGCCATCATTAGGAAGATGAGGCTCAACAGCATTTTTAAATTTTTTTTTTTCCTGATAGCAACAATGAGAGCAGTCTGGATATAAAGGCAGTAAACTCAAGGTGGCAGGTGAGAGACAGAAACAGCCAAGACAACTTTTAGAAAAGTGAATAGATTCTTAAAAGCTTCATGCTCCCATCAGAAGCATGTTCTTCACATAATTAGGAAGAAAAAAAGCTAACTATCTTTCAGGCTGTAGGAACTACCAAGTAGTATAAATGTTTTACATACCACAACATCAGAAACAGTCTTATCAGAAAAGTGAGGAGATAAAATACTGAAATCCAGACTCTCACTCTCTGAAGAGAACTATTGCATGAGGGCCAACTTAATCTGAAGCAGTTATTACAGCAAAAGCTTTGCCATTGCTCATTTTGCAGAGTATCACAGAAAAGAGGGAAACAGAAGTCAGTATTATCCAAATGCAAACACATCCAGGAGTTGCATTTGATGTCAGTTAGTAGATGTCAGTTGATACGAGAAAGAAAAAAAAAAAGGGGGGTAGCAAACAGCAGGCTTCTTCTAGAGAAGCCTACATGCATTTTAAACAAGAACTAGCTTATTTCCTTCATGTTGGCAAACTTAAGAAATTAATTCCTATCAAGAAATCTGATTCTACCCACATACATTACAAACATTTCAGAGAGCTTTTGGTTTCTGACTAAATCTGAGTTGGTCTTCTACAACACAGGGTTTTTTGTTTTCGTGTGTACGTGTGTGTGTGCGCGCGTGCGCGCAGTCTTCTATGAAAAAACATCCTGTGCAATCAAATTGGCAGCAATGCACACAGAAACTGCCATAACATAACAGGAGAAGCAGTTTTTAATTCCTTGAAAGGTACCTTTTCCAAGAACAATAAGAAAAGGAAAACAAAAGAATGGGCATCCCGAGTCATTTACAATGAAGGCTCTATATAGAGAAATTACAAAACAAAAATCCCAGAAGATATCACAGTAAAAGACATCAAGAAAAATATATTCAGATCACTCAGTGCATTCTCAGAGTAACTTAGCTAAGATTGGGTGTAGATTTGCCCAAGCAAGACGCTGTTACAAAAGACAGAAAATACTAAGAACACTAAACCTGTGTTCTGCAAGGGATATTCTTTGTTCCCTTTGTCTTTTGACCTAATGAACACATTCCTTCACATTTTAGGGGACACAGTTTGAAGTTACTTCAACGAGGCAGAAAAATAGGTGGAGAAAGAGTAACATCTGGGCAAAGCAGGCTGAAAACCGTAATTCCAATACCAGAGACGTGTACCAGTAATTGTCACATTCATTTCATTTTTGTCTATCTACAGAGTAACAAATTTCAATAAAGTCACTGAACACACTTATGTACTCTGTTGATACGATGCTTACAAGTGCTTGCAAGTCTCAAGTAAGTCACACCATTGCTTTACCCGTAAGAAAGCATAGCCATGTTCTAACCAGAAATGTTATTGTTCTTCCAATGCCTTTACTGTAACAAAACACAATGTCTTCCGAAAGTATGTTTTTAGCAGACCATGGATAGTTAAGCTCTAGTAAGCTACATGGAAATTGCAGCAAATTGCCAGCGAGAGGCAGGAGCTACCTACCACTAATGCCAGCTTTGTGGCTATCACAGCTCCCAAACTATCACACGTCATTTTCCATGAAGGCCCAATTCTTTCTGGAAGAAGCCTCCTTCCTTCAAGTTTGGCTACCTGGTGTTTCCTAGTTGCTATTCCAAAATCTTTTTGTAAACAACCAGCTATACCACTTCATCTAACCTCTGGTACAGCATGACAGGGAAACAATCCATTTAAAACAAAAGACAATCAAACCTTGGAGGAATTTCCTTGAGGCACTCAAGTTCAACGTCAAAACACACTTTTAAGAAAAATACATGCTAGGTAAAAGGGCTGTATATAAAAAAACCTTCTTTACCTCTGTGACCACTTATCAAGAGACTACAAGTAGATGGAGGTAGGAGGCTAAAATGAGCGCATGCCTATGACAACATGAATTAGCAAAGTCACAATTAAAGGTCTTCCACGCCATGATGTTTGGACTGAGGTTCAAAATTAAAGCACACCTATACTAATTTGCACACTCTACTTCTTGATGCCCCTCAGCATGGAATACTTCTAATTTCAGGAAGACTGAAGCTAGGTCTTTATTCAGACTTCATTTCTTTTGTCATAGCGTATGTAAGCTAACAAAATTTTGAACCACTTGTGCGCAATTAATTCAATTAACCATTTAAAACCACTGCCAATAATTAAGGTGTAAAAGTAGCGAATTATTTTTCTTGTATATTTATGCACTTATTTTTCAAATTCAATCACTTCTATCTATCCTTATCAGTACCACAGAGTAAAATGCATTTAAGAAACGCCTCCAGTAATTTGATTCCTGAAAGATTTTGCAGGATACAAAAATCAGCTCATCACGCTCATTAATCAGTTATAACTGCAACAGTACAGAATAAAGACACAAAAAGCCAGTGGACCTCAGATTTCTGCTGCAGCCGCATGTGCTTCCACAATAAACTTCCGCAAACTACAATTTTGACAAAACAACATTAGGAACTATTTGGAAGTGTAGTGGGCGCATGAATTGCTACCTCAGTCATACTGTTGACTCAAAGGTCAGATTCCTCACTCTGTATTTTATTGTTCTCTCCCAAACTTCTGAAAAAGCAGTCTCCATCTACAGAAGCAAAGATCAAAGAAGAGCGTCGTGACTCCCAGAAGATGACAGCTGGTAAGAAGAGACTGAGCATGTGAAAAGAGTCAACAAATGGAAGAGGTAAAAAGCCAGGGTGCGAGACAGTATCAAGAGGCCAGGGGGAGGAAGAGAGGCCTAGAGAGAAGAAAAGGAAGGAAGCTGGAGATACAACTGTACCAAGAAGAGCGAGATGCATTTTGAAGATTTTGCATACGTCTGTCCAATGTTCTAATTAGAAGAAAGAAGCAAGTTTGCCACGTGCTCTGAAAAACTCCAATGTGTTGCTATTTATCAAAACAGATATAAAAAGAAATCATTATCTACTCAAGATGAACGATGAAATCATTACATTGTTGAAAAATAACATTCCAGTCAGACATCTGAAGACCACCATGCAAACACTAATACAAAAGCAAGCAACTATTCCAAAGAACGCAGGCAGACATTTGCTATACAGTGGACCTGTACCACGTAACTACAGGCACAAATTAGGTTTAAAAACCACTAATCTTGAACACCCAACAGCCTACAAAGTTCCACTTCTAGGATGATTTTCTTGAGTTAATTCTCAAAATTTACCATTAAGCTTAACTATGTCTATTATACTACTAAAACTGTCAAGTTGCTTTTGAAAAAAATAGGGTAAGATTTAACTGTGATAAGATTACTGACTGAAGAAACAGAGAATCTGCTAGAAAAGCAGTATGATAATAGTCAGTATCAAAACTATATGCAGACAAACTGAAATACCGAGTAGAAAACCAGCAGGCAGGCTAATGCAGCACTAGGAAAAGTCTCACTTTGGTGGCATGCAGAGATTGCTGCATCTCTCGCTAAACAGTAATGCCTAGATAGCTCCCATAACTGCCAAGTAGAATGATTATAGCATTCATGTTTACACACAATTATTTAATTACAGCAAGAAACCAAGACAAACATTCAACCAACGTGATTTCTTTTCAGTAGTTATGTTTACTTTAGAATACTCAAAAAAGGCTTCGTGAAAACAGAAGGAACCTGCATAAATGTACCATCAATTGTCTCCAAATAGGTTCCAGGCTGAAGCCAAATTGAAGACATCTCGAAATTGCTCACAACTGCAACCATTTTTCAATAAGAAAAACTGAGATGTCCCCAAGAATGACACTCATAACAATGCTTAAAATTAGAGTGTGCTAGTGAAATCTTGCATTAAAATCATTCTCTTCACAAAACTTAAAGTGGAATATCAAATAAAACCACAGTTTAAAAATATATTTACTGGTCTACAAGCCTTGTACTGAGCTTGCGTGAGAAGTCAATGAGCAAAGCTTAAAAACTTTGCAGGTACAAGAGTTTTAATGGTTAATGATTAAGTTAATACAAGTATCTATTGGTTGCATAATGTTACAGCTAGAATTTAAGCCTCTCTAAGACACTGGTTTCAGTAAAAGACTTTCATCCACATGGTACAGGCTATTTATCTGTCTCAGCTCCAGCTTCTGAAATCAGAATACATTTTTTTAAAAAGTTTTGTTTCTAACCTTATTTTTAAGGCTTTGCTTCTAACCTCATTTTGTTTCTAACCTAATTTTAAACAGGCTTCTAGGTCCAATGATACAAGACTCAAATTTCTTTCAGTTCTTTTAAAGTAAAAAACAACTGTTTTGATGAGCACGCTACTATTTCACTAGCAACATACATTTCTTCAGGAAAACAAACAAAAATCCCTGAAAGCACTTTAACAAACTACCTTCACTTTTCCCATTTAGCAAACGGGAAGTTGAGGCACAAGGAGCTTGTCCAGGATCCAATCTTTGTGTTCTATCCTGTTTGCCACAGTGTCTCCTCCATTGAATTACTGTTAAGATTTCAATGCGCAATTTAAGTATAGAGATATTGAAAAATATTTCACCAGTAGGTATACAAACAAAGTAACTTACCACAGGGCTAATACCAAATCACAGCAATGGAAAAAGGAACTCCACTATCATCATCTTTCTACTGAGTAAACATGAACACTTTCAGAATCACTAACTAAAGGCATATACTCCTACACATCGCATATTACTGCATCTGCTGACTTCCTTTTAAAATCGACTTTGTTATAGCATTAACGTAGTGTAACATAAAACCTGGCAGCCAGAGGCCAAGTCTGTAAAAATATTTCTTTTAGCATTCTGCAGAGAAAGCCTGAAACTCAGTTTGTCATTCTTAGCATAACAAATTACATCTGCAGAAAAAAACCAAAAAGGATTTATGCATTTTTCCAAAGCTTTACATAAAAGTCCATGCTTGACACAGAGAACTGATGATTGCCCTTCTTGATTACAGAACATTCCAGACTTTGTATCTCCAAATTTTCCTTTCTATATTCCTCGGTTTGCTCTTGATCGTACAAAGTCCAACTAATCTCAGCAATAATCCAAGTAAACTCAGAAGTTGCCTAGAGCCAAGCAAACTGCAGGTCTCTGGAAAGGAGTCTAAATACGAAATATCAGGAATTTCAAAATGAAGTGTGTTCTAATAAAAAGCATCAACAGCAGTGCTAAATGCTGTTCTACACTCACTCCACAACAGATCGGGTAGTTTTCGGGTTGAGCCAATCAAGAAATAAAACCAACCACATACAATATGCTGTTAGAAACACACAAATTGTAAAATTACTTGCTTTTCCTCTTTCAACTACAGTATTCTTAGTAAGTATGTGTACCAGACTGTAAAAATTACTTGTTGGCTTGCTGCGGGGTTTCCCCCCTTCCCTCATTTTTGAGGTACTTTGAAACACTTCGTTAGAAGGTCAACTAGTTGGTTTGGAAATTGCGATATTGCAGGAGAACGAATTAAATAACCATCTCTTAGTTTTGCTTACATACCTTAAGCGTTGGATCCAAAATAAATAATAATGAAAATCAGATATGAGAGTGGACAACAGCAACATAACTTCTCTTACAGGTTGCTGAAGTTTTATGGCAAATAAATTGTTTACCAGCAGAAGCTTTGAAATTATTTTGAATTAACATATGCTTTTGTCCAGTCTGATGAGGAAAATGTATCATAGACAGACTTGCTTTTACATCTGTAACAAAACATACCTGTCCCAGTCAAAAGTCCAGCACTCTTCTTTCGTGCATAAGCGCGTAAGTGGTTGGACAGGCTAACAGCACTTGTAAACGTCGTATTGCAATGCACACACGTTCTAAGCTTCACAGGCATACCTATCATTCAAAAGAAAACTATAATCCAGTTCTCTCTTCAAAAAATGAAATTCGCAAAGCGTTGTAAAAAGTTTTCTGCAATAAAGATGGTTTAAAATATATTCACTGCATTGACGCAATTGTTTAGTATATTAGAAGGATCCAAGTTAACCATTGTTAGTTTTCCATGTAGTGCTTTAAGCCAAACCATGTTATTTGAAAAAGAACAGAAAAGAGGCAACTTGAGCCCATTAGGCTACTCTGCATTTAATACCTATTATCAAGTTCCTACAGATCTCCACATTATGAAGCTCTAATCCCAAAATACAATCCTGCAATTTGAATAACACAATTCTGTTGAGAGATTACAGAGCTTGCAGCATTTCCAATAAACAGAATTTAAAAAGTCTAGTTGAAGTGGTAATTAAAAGTGTTTTACCCATAAGACTTAAGAGCTCAATACTAAATTAGGCTGCTGTTGAAGGCTCAGAGAAAAAGGTGGTAAAACACACCACTGAACAGCTGTTAGACAAAACATTCTGTTCAGTGCATTTTCTGTTTGTTACTTTAGATGAGCAATCGATAATGAAAGTTAATGATTTGAAGTTTTTTGCTAAAATCTTTGTCCTAAATTAATGATCAACAAAACAACATGCTATTTGTCACAGGAAAACAGTGAAACAATACTGAACTCCTCACTTACCAGACAAAGAAGCCATTAGAACTTATCCCCTACTCAACTTCACCATAATGTTTCTCCCTTCATTTTACCAAAGATACATTGTTTTGGTCAACTAGTATTTCAAATTCTGTACTAATAAATTATTAGAAGAATAAATAAAAAAGCTAAAATTATTCAGCTGGAAAGCCTCTGTTTGCAGGAAAGAGAGAATCCCATTCTACAGCAGCCCATGAAAGGCACGCTGTTTTTTCAGGTAAGTTACAGAAGAAGAACACCTGGTTTGTAAAAACCTTTTTAAAAACTAAAACCAGAATCAGAAATATTTGCCTTTTTTAGGAAAAATAGAAGAATTTCAACTTGATGTTAATTATTTTCTTATTAACTCAACTGGCACAGTGCGTTAGTTACAAAATTCTGTTACCTCAGCCACAGATAGTTATAGGGCCCCATTTGTAACGGTTAGTACTATGCAAGCATCTGTTTATTTTCACCTGGTTGTTCAACACAACCAAACGGGTGCTACCTACAGTTCAGCGGTAAATATTAAACAGAAAGCAGTACACAGTGTCAGGTTTGGCAAGCTATTCCTTTTGCATCGTTTTTCAAATCATTAAGCCTGTCAAATATACGCTTCTTAATTAAGCAATCTCCTGTCTTAAAGGACAAACACAGACATTCCAAGACATTAAAGGTAATTCCATTCCACCTCTACTGTGTCATTTTAGAAAGTCACCTTTGTTAAGAAATTGATTGCCACACTTTTGTAGTACCCTAAAAAAAACAAACCAAACCAAACTTCTGAGCGCATTGGACTGTTGTTGTTATTTCAGGGAAGACAAGAATATAGGTGAAAAAGTACTAGGCACTGCCAGTTTTACTAACCTGAACTGGATAGTAACGAAAAGGCCAACAGAAGCAAAAGAAGTCAGGGGTATAAAACTAAGATCTTGCTCCCTTGTCTAAAGAATCCTGCAGCATTATAAAGTGGTGTCCAAATAAGAAACAGGTAAATGCAAGCTCTACGTACACATTAAAAGGATGTTGTAAGAACGCCCCAAGACTAGAAGTAACTCTTATGTCACAAGTAAGTTAAAAACATCACTCTAAATACCTGCTCTATTAGTATACAGAGTCTCTAGGAAGTTGATTATAGAATTGCTTCATTAGCACAATTCTCAGCGGAGGGCCAATCTCCGTCCATTATCAGTCAAGGGCTGCGCACTAGAAATGTGCTGGCTACAACTGCATTCCAACAAAGTTTGAACCAGCACGGGTCTTCACTCAGGACAGACAGGCCCTAAGCAAGCACCAGTTTCTCACAGCAGCCATTTTGAACAAACAAGAACTAATTTATGTTGTAAGAGTATGTTAGCCTAAAACCATCAAAATTAGTTGACAGTGATTTACCAATTTGGACTATTATGCATTTATAATGGCATCAACAGTTCTGGTAGTTTGAACAACTGCTGCTTTGCACAGACCCCAAAGACTTAAATGAAGTAGTTCCCAAACCAGTTTTTTAATGCCCGGAAACAGGGTAACAAGCCCAAACATTTCAGAACTGTTAGTCTACCAAATATGCATGGACGCTTCAACTTGTTATCGCAGGAGGTGTCTTCTTCCTTACTGAAGCTCATTTTGTGCCCACTTTGAAATTGCACGCCCAGCCCAGTTCCATGCAAAACCCCCTCAGTGCTGCTGACGGTTTTGTTCACTTTATGAAAAACATGTCAGAAAAATTTGCTGTGCTATCTCTTGCTGTAAGCGTCCTCTGGAAATGAAACAAGAATTAAACGAACAGAATCCCAAATAAAATACTCTGCACTTGAACATTTTCTATGAATTAAAGGATTTTTTGGAAATGTCAAGACAGCTAGGAACATCTTCTTACCTGACTGCATAGTCAAGTCCATTTTTTGTGGCTGATACATCAATGGACCATCTTCATTTAATGGAAGAACACATTTCTGAACAAACCTCTTTCTTGCAGTTTGATTATGAATCTTTTGAGGAGAAATATCAGGATTCCTTTCTTCTCCTAACCTCTTATTTTTCAGGAGTTCTATCAGTGTAAGTGACTGATTTTTTTTTTCATCACGCAGTACTGCTTTTGTTTCATCACATTCATTTAGGAAACTCAGCCCTTCTTCCTCCGACGCAGACACAGACGTATCTTCAGTCTTTAGGCCATTATGGTATGCTTCAAGAGGTATAACATTCTGAGATAAAAAGTCATCATTTGATGCAAATTTCTGAGCAACAAACGGTCTGGGAATAATGCGGCGACTGTTCAAAGCCTTTAGGATTTTTTCATACTTTTCTTCGTTTTGCATCATCTCGTTCAGAACACAGATCGGAGACTTGTGTGCGTCCCACTTGGTTTTGCCAAGCCTCTTCAGGTGTCCTCGCACATGATTAGATAATCCGATTTTAGTATCGAACCAGCCTCCACAGAGCTGACATGTATGCTCAGAGGAAGTTTCAGATTTCTCAATTGCTACAAAGAAAATAATTAAAGAGTTTTTTGACAATTATATACAGTTAAATATTACAATAGCAAAACCACAAGGACAAGAAGAGAGGCTTTACAAGTCTTGTTTAGTGTTCAATAAATCCCTATGTTCCCAATAAAAAAAATCCACACAAAAACACACAAACAAAACCAACCCCTCAAACCACAAAAAAAATCCTTACCTTTTCTAACACGTTTAACAGGAGTTCCTGTTCCAGTTCTTTTAAAATGTTGCATTTTGTCACTTGTTGCTATCTGTTCTGGTGAAACAACATGACGGGCTTCATAGCTTAGTCCAGCTCTGTGAAGATGTCCTCTAACATGATTAGACAATCCAACACCTGTTTCAAAGGTTGCTGGACAGTACGGGCAGGACTTCTTTTCAAGCGACAAATCAGTCCAATGGAAAACTGAATTATGCTTTGGCAACGCCGATCCCACATTTTCTAAATTCTGAGGATCATGCAAATCATGCAGGAAGTTACTACCCTCAGCATCTTCGTAATACTCAAAATAAAAGCCATCGTTCTGCTCGTAACTAAGTGAAGATTTATCACCAGCTTCATGATCTTCCATTTTACCTTTGAATATGGGGAATAGGTTTACATGCTCCTGATTAATGTCACTGTAAGATTCATCCTCCACGGACTGTGTAGTGTAATCACATAGTTCAACATTATCCCATGAACTTTCATCCTCCGTTTCATAGCTGTCTTTTTTTTCAGCAGAGTTAAGTTTCTGTAAAACAACAACAGTCATTTAATGCAGAAAATCTGGATAGCAATCCAAATCATCTCCTGTAACAGAGCCTTCCCTCTTGGATTCTTTAACCACTCTTTTTACAGCTACATGCCTATGATCTTTACAGCCTTCTGCCTTTTTGTAACCAAGATTATTTGAATCCATGACAAAACAATTATTACGGGGGCTACTTCATGAAGAAAATAAATGTAAAGAACTGGCAGAATTGGACTCTTTCTTTTTTAAATGCAAAGGATAAGAGCCACTAGATTTTTTAAATAATCCTGTAGTTTTCATATTTGTGTCTATTTAAATAATTACCGCTCGTTTTGACACGAGCTTTCTGCTTTGCTGCTTGATGAAAACATTTAAGCTTCTGGTCAATACTATTTCTAATCAAAAAGGTCTTGTTTGGAGAATTTAGATTGCATACACTTACAGATGACTGTGAAACGCTTTTCCGAGCCTTCTGTATCCTGTAGGGTCTCTTGTGAAGTTTTGCGAAGTTACTGGACTGTGAAGTAGAGCCAAATGATCTTTTTACATCTTGTTTTAGAACAGAGTTCTTTGGAAAAGTAGAAGATTGCTTTATCAACTGTTTTGTCCTGCTACCAAAATCTAAAGATTCTTCTATCATGCTGCCTTTTCTTTTTTCTAGTCTAAGATGGCTACTGAAGGGATCAATGCATGATGCTGGATGCAAATATTCCATGTGTTTTTTTAAAATGCTTCTAGCCGAAGTAGTAAATGGACACATCTTACACATATACGCCGATGACCTTTTCGAGGATCCTAAATACGGATCTTTCAAGGATGCCTTTTTCTGTGTTTTCCTCTGGGATATGTCGCCACCAATAACAGAACATTTGACTACTGCTCCATGAGCAATCCCTCGATGGCATTCCAGCTCATTTTCTGTCACAGCCATGAAATTGCATTCCTCACAGCAATAGTATCTTTTATCTTTTTCATGGGTCTTTGCATGCTGCACAAACGTTTTGGGACAATTGGTACCAAATACACACTGTGGGCACTGTAACCGTGCACTCCTACCCTCATCCTGAAGTTCTTTCAGCTCGCGGATTTCTTCCATCAGTTTCTGCCTCCTTTCCTGATGAATTATCATGTGTTTAAGAAGCGAATTGCGATCTCGAAAGGTCCTTCCACATTCCCTACACGCATAGGGTCTGGGGACATTGAGATGTCGGAAATGACTGTTCCCATCTAAATGGTACATCATATGCCTGTGCAGATGTTTCTTCTCCCTAAAATTCACATTGCACTTTGTACAGGGATAAAACGACGGTTCATCAGTACTAAAAGTAGATGGCGATTCAGAATCATTGGGTTCACATTTATCTGTTAAAGTATTGGAAAGAAAAGTGCTAGTGTGAACAGGAGAAGTATCTTCTGCAGAGTTACTAGTGGGACTATAAATGAGCTGCTGGATAGCATCAACAGCTTCCAGCTCTTCATCTGTGGATTCAGGTTTTACTTTACTCAGTGAGTATTTTTGCGGTTCTACTATTTGTAGCTCCTCGTTCTGGTCTAAGAAGTCAACATTTAACAGTTTTGATTTACTAGGAATACAACTGGTATCATCAAAACAGTCTTCAGTATAGCGTGTTATTTTACTAACATCCATTTTCCTTTTTCGCTTTTTTTCTAAGCCTACTTTACAGTGAATGGGAGACTTCTCTATTGTTTCTTCATTTGTCATAAGAAACTGTATAAACTCTTTTTGTGGATCCCAGCTAGGATCACATCCTGATCTGAAACCACCTGTACCTGAGGAAATGCCTGTTAATGAATCGACACAATCATCTTTCACTAGTAAATTTTTATCATCCTCGCAAACTTCTACTTGGCCTACTAAAGTGCTTTCTACACTATTTCCTACTGATTTCTGTGAATCACAACCAATCGAAGCAGAGGTAGGTAGATTTTTAATGGAATGAGTCAGGTTTTGAGCATGTGCTACATCAGGTAACAAAAATAAAACTTGGTGCTGATTTGATTTCTGTGTTGTACTCTTTGCAGGCAGCTGAAGATCATGAACCACTGTCAAGGTTGAGCAGGAATCTGTGTGATGACCGACAGGCTGTCCAGTGGATAATGAAACACTGCCTTTATTCATAATGGAAGTCTTAGTTGAGGTGGAGTGTGAGACTGGTCCATTAACAGCAGTTCCTCTAGACAAGATAAAGTTTTCGTTAGAAACAGTAGGAGCACCAGTGTGTATAAATAGAGAAGCCTGGCCTCCACTTAAGGCTTTTTCAGATCTGTCCCTTGATTGCTCCTCAGGCAGAGTCAATGTATTGTTATTCTGAAATGATGTGTTGCTCTCTTGCGGTTTAGGAATGCCACCTTCTTCCTCAGATGTGAAGTTATCATCACATAGGATTTCTTCTTTAGCACCAGTGACTTCAGTATTTATCTCTAAATCATCCATATTGCTGGTTTATCCATTAAGTACATTTATGCTAAAAAAAACAACAAATGAGAAGAATGAGGTTATCACAGAAATAAATGTTGGCAATTTTAATTTACAATTTTCTTCAGGAACACCCTTCTTCACACCGTAATCTAAAATTTCTTTGAACTTGTTCAAAATGTATTTTTTTATTTGGAATATCCAACACATGTTTAAAATTAATCAATGAAGCAAATAGAAAATATATTTTTTTGCTGTGCTGTATTAACCATACAGCAAACTAGTCACTGTCCAGTGTCCCATTTCAAAAAAAGCTTTAACACCTACATGCAGGCGAGATAACGGAAATGAGATTGTCAAAAGCTCTGCAAATACATTCTACATGTACACTAACATAAACACAGTTTATCTTTAGTTGTTTTCTAGAAGTAAAACAAGTAAGAAGTAAAGGCTACCCAGACACTCGCTAGTGATTTTAGTGTTGTTAGTTTTCGTTTGAAAAACAAACAAAAAACCACCACACACACAAAAAAGAACCACACATACACACACACAATACAAAAAAAACTCCAACCAAAACCCAACTATCCTTCCCTTTAGCTCCTGGCAAACTAAAATAATCTTTCAATATCTCAAGGCAGCACTTTTTTTGAAGTGCTTGTATACAACTGATCTGACGCTACACAGAAGCCGGCAGAAGCATTTGGTATTGAAGGAGAAACCACAACTAAGCTGATTTTGAACATCTGATAGAGATTATATATTTTACTGATAGAGACATAGCAAAGGATTAAACTCACTGAAGGAATTAAACATCTTCCCATTCCCTTATTTCAAAAGGACTCTCCTTGCTTCAACAAGGACAGGTGCCAGGCCCTGCACTTGGGCCACAACAACCCCATGCATCGCTACAGGCTTGGGGAAGTGTGGCTGGAGAGCAGTCTGGAAGGAAAGGATCTGGCGTTTATAACTGACAAGNCTGAATGAATGATTCTATGATTCTAAATAAATCAGATCCTGCTTATAAGGTCATTTTAAATAAGCAAATAAACCAGCATCTTCTCAAAGGTGGGAAAAAACCTTCACAATTTGAAAGGATTTACAACGAGGATTTACACAACTAGGATTTACCTGCCAGAGGAAATCACCATGTTGAATGCAGAGCATGGCAATAATAGTATCTACTAGTACTGAGAACTACTACATCTCAGGTCCCTCTGAAAGGCCTTCTGTACATAAATGTCTTCCTACAAGTGACTTTCACCACACACACAAAATTATCTACCCAATGCTTAGTGAGCTCAAAGGAGTTGCCTACACATGAAAATCAGTAATAAAACAGGAGCCTGAACTGAAGTCTACTCTGGCATTTACCTCTTATGCTTACTGTGTTCAGAGGACCCATATAAGACATTAAAACATCCATCTAGGAGCCAGAAACATCCATCTATATTTTACAGAAACAACATATTTTACCCTTAAAGACTACTGTTTGCTTTAATCTTTTGGGGAATTGGATTCCTACCATCACATACTTAGTTGCAGTTACTAATTATTATTTTGAACAGAGCTCAGTTAAAGGAATCTTCACCTAGACTCTTTGAATTAAGATGTTATAACTCACAACTAATATCCATGGCTCCCTGCAATGGTCCTTCATCAAAATCAAGGAAGACCACTCTTGACATCCTTTTTTCCTAAGGAGAGAAAACAACCTAGTTAAATGACACCACTTTCATCTTTATACACTTTAAAGTAAGTCCAGCATTTCTATTAGTTTTTCAATTCAACATTATGACAGTTATCCACACAATTCAAAGCTAGTTATAGCCTCATGGAAATTCTCTGTTATTGTGCTTGTTTTGGTTCAAATCCCAAAAGAACAAAACAAATAACCTCCTTTTAAGTTTGTAAAAACCAAATCTAAATGTAATATGACTTACTATTCTGTTGATAAAATTAACTATATTTAGAGTAGAACTATAATGAAAAACTTTTGCCATTAAAAAAGTTTCCTTTGCTACTCACTCGTTGGACTACCCAATTTAGAAACACAGCAATGCTCGTGTCAGGTATATAATAAATAAAGTGAAAATGAACTATTCTACTGTATTATCAGTAACGTACCTTTATGCAAACGTTCTACTAGATGCGTCAGTTTCTCATCTTCCCATTTCTTTGATTTTTGCATTTTTTTCCCCTGTTTTGAGATGGGTCATTTTCCACCATAACAAAGACTTCCAATAAGATCACATTCAAAGCTATCACCCTAAAATGGTGATAATGCACCACCCAGCAGGAGTCTTTACATCACATACACAAGTTAGAAATAGGTAGTGCAAACATGCACTAAGAATCACTAATGCAAAAGTCAATTATAAGAAGTGAAACCTCCAAGGATGCACAACAGCTCCTACAATTTTACAGTGCAAGCTTCATATTGTATCAGGCAGCAGAGTATAAAAAGGTTCACAAAAAGTTTAGAAGGAATTTAGTAAGCCAATTTTGCCTGAAAGATATGCATTTCCCTCACCTTATTACTGCAGAGGTAGACAAATGTATGCTCAGTCAATCTGAGAGCCTGTATTAGCTTTTCTCAACAGGAAGCGACGTTGCTAACGAAGTGGTAAATTCAGTGTTAATGAGTGGCTTCACTGTTACCTCCTCTGAGGTAAAAGTCTTCCATGTTCCAAGTTCCACCCATCTGTTCTGGTGTGAGAGGTTCAGAGGAAGAACAGACGCTTCCCATTTAAAGCGACTTCATTGGTAACCCCCGAACAGCGGGGAAGCAACCTGAGAATATCCTGCCTACTTGGAGACTGCAAACCTCATTATCAGAATGGCTCCTGAAAACTTTTCACGGGTTTATGTGATGAAGACAAAACCATGTTGCTCTACACACGAAACCATACGGCTGCTAAATATTAGCGTTAAAGCGTAAGTTCTAAAGGTGGCTAGGGCACCATACAATCACCTTTCAACTGAGACTCTTCAGAGTTATCATGAGCAATACCTAAAACATTACACTGCGCAATCTTGTAAGACGCCCCTTCCCATATTGTATACTTATGGAGATTGTGAACTATTCCATATGGATCTGATTAGAAGTCTTCCATGGTAATACAGCTGTCCCTACAGATTTCAGTCTCTGAATCACGCCTGAAATGCTTACTGTATCAATAACATCACTGTTACATTTTAATAATTTTCTGCTAATTATCACTTTTTTTATTTCCAGCTATCAGGGTGATACAACTCACTGTGTTATGTGCAGAACAGCAAGAAGAAAGTCAGCAGTTTTAACAGCATGGCATTAAAGAAAATACTAAAAATATATTTTAAAATTATAGTAATTCGAAGACTTGTGCTGACACTGAGCCAAGATGCCATACTTCATTTACATTATCTACTCCATGTGTAGAAATTTTTGCAGTAACAATGATAGGTGTAACCAGACACATACAAGAAAACATTCCATATAGTGTTGTTGTTTTTGAGGAAATGTTACCATCTAGCTCATACTCTTCAGGAAGTGCGACATCCAAACTGAAACACTATTTAATCTGAACACTGGGGAACAAAAAAAAACAAAAAGAAAAAAAGAAGAAAAAAAAAGAAAAATCAACCATTGTAACAACTAATATGTAACCACGGCTATGTAATATTCTTTGGATGTTTCCATCACAGCTTTAAACTTACCTTCTTTATACCATATCAGAAATGCAAAATTGTTAAATAGATGAATATATATAGTAATTAATTCTGACTTAGTGTATTAAAAAAATGAAATGTTGTTATCAACCTTTAAACTTGCTGCAGATAATGCTGGTTTTATCTTCTGTCAAGGCACGCACTACACAGTTGAGGTAACTTTTATTTAAGCACACAGTGCAATCTACCTAGGAGTAAAAACGGCAATGCTCAAAAAGTCTACAAGTGTGTACAGCTCCAAAAGCCTACACGTGTGTATACAGTCCCAGGCACACACTTTTATCTAAAAGGTTAGGTCAAATTCAGTTATGTCAGTTAAGCCTAGAATGACTGTGATGCAGTTAACAGTGTTATTCCTGATTTAAATGATACACTATTACATAGAAATTATTTCATATTCAAAAGTTGAAAACAACCAATTATTTAGCCAACTAAGCCACATCCCACTCCTATTTAAGTACTTTTAAATTTACATATTTTTAAAATTATTTTTCTTCATAAAGTATCAGGTTTTTAAATCCTAATGAGTTCTGCAGATATGACTGCCTGTGGTCTGATAGTATAAGCTTTAAAAAATTGTAAGGTCAGATCTATTGTTAAGCTGACAGATCACAATTTAAATGCCTTAAGCTAATTTTATTGTCTCAAAAATCTTGAACATCAGTATTTTTGCAACCATCAGCCCATGCTATAACACCCTTACTACACTACATCTTGAGGTTACCACAGAAGAAACGAGGTGATAATTGCGTATTAACATAATTATTCTGAGCAAACTTCCTAGGTCACTCAGTAATTCAGATTAGATACAACCATCCTGCCATCAGATTTATGCTGTCCACTTTCTGTTCATTAATAATTCTTTTTGATATAAGTGTACTTAATTTCATGTGCATTACTGATTGTACTTATTATCAGTATGTTTATGATCTTTCCAAGTCCTTATTTCATAATGACAACCTTCGCTATGTAACAGGGTCACACACCAAATTGAAAGTATTGCCTTCATGCAATGCTAGTTCATTGAAGCTTACACTGCAGTTCCAAGTGTACTACACTGCTGCCTGCTAACAGCTGTAGTAGGAGATAGATCTGTTTCTTTAACAAAACCCTTGTTATTTCAGATATTTATAATACATTTGAAAGCACAGCGCAGCTAAAAAATCAAGGTGGAAGAATTTGGTTGAGCTTGTGAGAAGCATGAAGTGTTTTTTTTTTTTCTCATTGAATCCATAAATAAAAACCACTGACTTAAAAGCACAAACTCACCATCTCCTAAATGGCTTGAATTTAACCAACCTAGTTAAAGTAACTGAAGAAATACAGTGTCTTTCAGCAGCGCCGTAACGAAGGCAAGAAAATATACTTGTCCTGTGCTAAGTAACTCCTCGTAAGTCAAGGTCTTAAGCAGATACGTGAATAACCACGACATTCAAAGGATTATTCAAATACTCGAGACATCGAAAGGTGTTTCAGGTTTGCCCTGCTCCCATTTAGATTTTTTTAAGACTTTTTTTATGTGAATACAGTAAGCTAACAAAACCTATCATGTTATCCACAAGCATTTTTGTAATAAAGTTTTCTCAGATAGTAAAGACGATAGAACCAAAGTCACAGATTTTTAGGCAACGCGGAGAAGATCAGAGAGCTTAAGTACCTCATGGCACAGGACTGAAGAGGTGGCCCCTCCCATTTTGCTCCCTTACACAATCTACTCCTTTAACCACTTAATCACAGCAAACACATGGCGCTTCCATCAGAGTGAAACTTTTGGAAATGGAAGATTTGTAAGGAGTAATAGAGGAACTAGTAGAGTATTACTGCTAGTAGTGTATTACCAGGCACATCTTGAGAAAGAAGAAAAAATAAAAATAAAAAAAACCCCAAGCTTTTTCTAGAGGATGGCTGCACAATATTTTTGTCTCTTCCATACCGTAATGCACATAGGTCACATCTCCTGAGTTTCAGGTGTTATCTAGCAATAGGAATACCCAAAGTCAATAAAATCATGAATCATTAGAATAATACCTCTTATCACTCCTTAAAAAGCTATCCAGATCCACCCTTTATATGGAAATAGCACCAGGAAGCCTGACAACCAGAGGATGAGTTAGTGACTCACCTTGCCTTCCTCAAGCTTCTATCTGTGTTTGCAAATTAAGTCATTGAAAATACATTCCCTCCCGCACAGCGGAGACAGAGCATTTGTAGATTGCCTTACTTTAGCTAGGAAACCTACAAATTCACCTGAACTTTGATGGGATTTTTTTTAAACCTCCGTAGTGAAGAGACAGCATCTTTAATACCCACAACACCCTACCTCACCTAGTTTACATACAAGTATATGGTTATTGACGTGACTACAGTCTGAGGAGTCCCACTGAAAACTAGTTATCTTCAATACAGATCCACAGCTGTTCACATAAAAACAAATCAGAAAACTCTCATAGCTCAGACTCCCATAGTAAAAGTTATATTTAAAGCAGCAAGAAAAATTATTGATACAAGAATGTGCATTATGCCTATATAAAGAAAGACAAAGTTATTGCCATCTGCAGGATAACCTTTTGTTATACTGTTGAAAGACTCACTGAATTGTCGTATCTCTGTAGAAAAAGTTGACCAAAGAAACTTGATTCTAAAGGAGTCATTGCACAAAAGCACCCTGTCTTTTCAGTAAGATTATACTCAGAAACATCAAACCTGAAGCACGCTTCTTTTAGGAAGTTTGTTTAATTGAAACTTTCTTTCTAATGAAACATTTTTTTCACAAACTGTGTGTCAGGTAGCAAGGAATAAAAGAAGTTTCTTTAAAAACACCAATATTTCAGAAACTTGATTTCTGGTCTAAAATGTTTTAAGAGTAATATTTTACCATCTCATGTGAAAGGGAACAGTACACAACTGAAGAATGACTGTCTTACAATTCAGAAATCATAAAAGAGAATGCCATTACTGCCACCAACCATTCTTAATTTCATTCCTCTAGTATTGATTTGCTTGGGAAAATAAACCAGTTTGTCACAATGGGGTGCATCACGCTAAAATTCAATACTGAAATCAATAAAATAAATGAGAATACAATTTAAGTGTCACAAGAATCAGATGTATGACTAAAAAAAAAATCTCTTCTAGTCTTAAGTGTTGATGGAGCAGTTCAAGATGGTTTCATCGGTAGCAACTTTTCAAAGCGTATTAGGTATTTCTAAAAGCTGCCTGACCAGTATGGAAAAAAACAAGATTTTGAGTCTGGTAACTTAAGAACAATCACACATTGTTTGGCAATTTCACAAGCTTCCATAAGTCCCCCCCCACTCCACAACCCTGTTCACAGAGGACAGCCAACTATTTAAGTCTCCATATTCCTGCAGTTTTCTGTCTAGTTTGTGTTTCTAGTGGTATGATCTAGTTTGAACTTCACTGCCATTATTTCCACTGAAGATGAGAACTACAAGCAATTACTGCAAGTGCAGACAGAGACAGTAATGGCGAGAGCAGCATTCCAGCAAGAGACACAGACTTGAAAAACAGAGACTTAATGCTCTGTACACATTATTTCCTAAACTACTCCCTCATGTACTTTTACATGCATAGATAAATTATTTTCCTTTATGTCAATCTTACATGCTCACATATTTTTTTTCCTCTCTGAAGAGACTAAATGTTTGAGAAAACAGTTTGCATCTCTTTCATCACTATTACATTCTCCAAATGCCTTCTTAAACCTTAAGTATGGTACCAAAAATTGCTTTTATCTAGACACAATACCATGAATAGTTAACTTTAATAACCACCAGCATTACAAATCAAGAAAGTTTTTCCTCATTACAGTCTATAAATAAAAGCCCTGCTCCCATCCTTGTTGTGAGACAGTATTTTTATCAGGCTGACAAAAAATTAGAAGTTGTGATTAGTGGCACAAAGTGTAGTTGGTGGTCAGTCACTAGCACTGTACCCTGGGTTCAACGCTGTCCAACAGCTTCATTAATGACCCCAATGATAGGGCAGAAGGTATCCTCAGCAAGGCTGCTGATAATGCAAGACTGAGCAGAGTGGCTAATACACCAGAAGGTTGTACTGCCATTCAGATGCACCTCAACAGGATGGAGATAATGGGCCGACAGAAATCTTACGAAGTTCAAAAGCAAGCATGAAGTCCTGCACCAGGAATAACCCCATGCACCAGTAGATGCTGTGAAGCAGCTCTGCAGAGAAGAGCCTGGAGGTCCTGCTGGACAGCAAGCTGAACATGAGCAGGCAGTGTACCCTGGTGGCAACAGCAACCAACAGTATCCTGCTCTGCATTAGATGTGTTACCAACGTACCTTTACTCAGCATGGGCAAGGCTATGCCTGGAGTAGCGTGTCCAGTTCTGGGCTGCCCAGTCCAAGAGAAATATGGAGCTACCGGAGAGAGTCCAGCAAAGGGCCACTAAGACAATTAAGAGACTGGAGTATCTCATATGAGAAAAGCTTGATAGAGCTAGAACTATTCAACCTGGAGAAGACTCAGTACGATCTTATCAACACGTACAATCATTTGAAGGGAGCATACAAAAAGAGTCAGACTCTCTTCCAGTGGTGTTCAGGGTCACTGTCACAAGAAGAAATGGGTACAAACTAAAATACATATGTGAGTTTCCATCTGAAAACAAGGATAACATTTTCACTATGACAGTGACCAGCATAGGTTGTGTAGAGAGGTTGTGGAGCCTCCATCCTTAGAGGCACTCAAAAGCCATCCAGATATGGTACTGGGCAAGCTGCTCTAGGTGACCCTGCTTAAGGAAAAGGATCAGACAAGATGTCCAGAGGTCTCCTCTAACCTCAAATATTTCGTGATTATGTTTTAGTACACTTTGTCACACCGTGTCCCAATTTTTCCTTACTTTATTCCTCTTTAGAGTGCTCCATATGCTCAGACTATTCAATTTTTTCTTTCATGGTAAGATAGATATCAGCAACATAGACACCAGGGTATTTTAATAAAAACAAGTTTCCAACCACTAAATTCAGATTTATCATTCTGACAGCTCAATAAAATTACACAAAAATAATTAGGTATACGGCAAAAGTGCATTTATTCTGTCCCAAGTTAAAGAACATATTCACAGCAGAATCATAATTTGATGCTCCTCTCCCTCTCTCTCTTCCAGTGTTCCTGTTTTCCAGAGTTCTGTCATTAAATAAAATCATATTATCACTAAGTAATATTATCACACTCCAATTTATAAACACACATTTTCTATTAGTATTTCTACAGTTCAGAACTTCTCACAGAATGAATTTCTCTTCTAAATCACAATTTACTTAGATGTCTTCTTGATATGTGACACCTCTGAGGGGCCTGAGGATGCCAGATTCTCAGAGCTTTTCAGGCAATACAATAAAAATACTTCCTCCTCACAGAACCCGCTCCCACCAGCAACACTCTGCTCTAACTCCGGTCACAGCAAGTGAGACATTTCATAAAGACTACATGTTCAGGGAAGTACCAGCATTCTTCCAGGCTCTAGTCTCACCACTACAGGCCTTACACGGGTATAACATGAAAATGAAAGACCAGTGGTCATCGCAGAAGATTTTTGGCTCACAGAGAAGTAGTCTCAAGATGGAGTCATATGCTGTCAAATTACTGTGCTATATATTGGAATCATTCTTTTCTTTGCAGCAAAGCCAATTTAAGCAACTCCTGCCTTTCTCCACTCCCTCACATTCCTTCTTTCACACTTCTATCAACAGTTACATTACCCACTTTAAAAGGCTGGGACCCACGCACTGCTGAATCAGCACAACCGAAAGGCAAGAACTACGAGTAAAGGCACAAACTTTTACTAGCTTTGTTGACAGAAAAGTCTACTGGGAAATCTTTTCCTAAAATTTATATTAATAAATAAAAGTGTGAAAATGCAGAGAACATTTCAGAAGGCAAAAAAGAAGCTTTAGCAGGCCTCTATTTAACTGCAAAAGGCAACATTATGAAGCACACTACCATCAAGGAAATTTTATCTTCTAAAATTACTTGAAGTATACTACTCAATCGAAGTAAAATTCTAGAAGTAAATACTAAAATAATTCACCTGGGGAACATTAAATACATCTTCTGAGAATACTATTAACACAAGAAATATGCTTAAATTACATATTAGACATGATAGCTAGATTTTCCATAGAGACACACAAATGCAAATCCTTCCAGTAGGTTAAATTAAAAGTATTTTAATTTCTAAAACACACCACTGACTTTCAGAAATTTAAAATCAAATCTACTCCACTTAACCTATAGTTTTACAAAAATCAAAGTCACTTTATCCACTCAGAAACAAGACCTTTTGAAGCCAGGTACTGCCACCAAGTGGTAGTGAAATTCTGTATACAAATCTTTACTATTCGCTACGTGTAGAACACCACAGAACTGAAAATGTTCCCTCAACTGCCAAATACGAGCGATTGTGTACTAACACAAAGACATTTCAAATGAATCAATCAAAGCAGAATCTACAGAATTTTCATATCCAAATCTAAAACTGACTTTCAGTTTAAAACAAAGGTTCTTCCCACAATTCGGTCTTTCCGTTCAGACACTTTTTGTGAGCAGCTGAGTAAAGAATTCTTTCTTTCAATGCAAATCTAATTATAACAATGAACTGACTAACAATTAGCTGTTTTCCATTACTCTATACAAATCCACAATGATTACAATACACGGCCACAGAGGTTTTATTTTCACTGTAATCCCACATTTCAGAGAAAGGTGAGTTCGGTAATTGACACAAAAGACATAAGGTATAAACGTCCAGCTGCTTATTTGGATAAGCTACTCAACGTACTTTTGTTAGTATGTAAAGATCACAACCAGACTGGGAAGGATTTTCAGAAGTCAGGTATATCTGACTATTTTTACAGGAATATTTCTCAAGTTCATTAAACTGTATGGTTAGTTACTTGCATGAACTAGTCCTGAAGAGACAGATCATAGATGAAAACTTGCTTAACTTTGTGCTGCTGCACAATGGATTTACAGTTTAACTTTCTTAAAGATGACACTAAGAACAGTTTAACCCTATTTTATTGGGACAGATCTCTGAACATGACACACCTTTCAACTCTGGAAAAATATTGACCTTATTGTTATTGTATTAAATAAAAAGATCTAATTCTTTTTATCCAGCATGACCTGAAACACGTCTAACAATTTCTCATGTCTTTTGCTTTTTTTGGCTAACTTTTTGCTGTACATATTTTAACAACGTCACAAACTGTAAGATTGTGTCTCCTGCTAATGCAGACGGATTTCAGTTCTAAAGCATGCTATCTTATCCAATACTAAAAAGACTACCTGAAGTGAAAACTCTGCTTGTACTGACTATGTTTAGAACCTTAGTGTAACGAATTACATTAGTGATACTCATCCTTACCAGCAAACTGGCTGTCACCATCCCCTCTATTCTTTCAGTGATCAAGGGCTAAAAAGATAATGCGTTTGTAACAGTGCCAAGTAAGGCAAAAAAAAATAATCTTGCACCTTTTTAGATTAAGAAAAAATATTCTGTCAACCGGGAGAAAGTTATCATATGAACATATTAAAGAGGAGTTTTTCAAAGACTCAAAGCCATATAGCTGCAGATAACCTACAAAACTCATGACAAGATAAGGTCACTCCCCTAACAACTCAGTTTTGGTTGGCTGGGGTTGTTGCGGGTTGGTTTGGGTTGTTTTTTTTTTTTCCGCAAAAGTCATCATCGTAAGTGATTTCATGGTGTAATACTCACCTTCATGTTATCAGGATAATATAACCAAGATAAAAATTGTGTAAGATTCCTGTCTGACCAAAGGAAACAAAAATCCCATATACTCAAATTTATCCTGTGCAGAATTGTGTACATAGCAAACCCTTCTTCAATATCTGTGGTGCTATTATTCTTTTATTACATTCTCTACTTCTAGGTAAATAAATACTAAATACACTCAAGATAGTTTCTGGTTTTGCCTGATATCTCAAATGCTTAAAATCTGACCTCACTCTCCACACTTAGAGGGAAATTCAGCACAAGCATCTACCTTCTCTAACCTTTCCTGTTACAGAGAAGAGTGACCCATTACACTGTTAACATACTGAGATCAAGATTATTTTTTTCGTAACTTTCTCCGCTATTTAAAACAAGACACGTTCTCCTATGGAGCTGAGAAGATGCAGTCTGGAAGTCAGAAAACCTAAGAACAAAGACCATGGTTATCCCAATGAAGTGCATTCACTGTTTGTAAATAGTATCTTATACCTGTGTGGCTTTAACTGGCAACAGATTTAAGTATTTATTTTTTTTAATTTCCAGAAGTCAGGATATCATAGCTTTTATGTTTACATTAGGAAAGCAAATGATTTGAAATTAGAAGAATAAAAACCCCAAATGCTTTACTCAAGAAAATCTACATGTAAATTACATTATCAAAGTAATTAGGAAGCACATTCTGGTCAAGAGTACAAGAAAAATGTTTGAGAAATCATTAAATGACATTTTCAGCTATTGCTTAAAATGGCACAGGCTTAGACAAAAGAACAAATCTGCATGGAGTTGCGGGAGTTAAGTTCATTGTTTAGAAGTCTATAAGATGCTGTAGCGGCTACACTCATGAGTGAAGACAGAGGCAGTTGAGAAATGCAGGTTGTTCTTTAAAATTAAATCTTTCAGTTGTCCTTGCTGCCCTTCTCTGAACGTGCTACACAAGAATGGAAGTCAAGAAGCAATACACACATTGCATCTATGGTACACCACAAATCGGTATAACTGGATTGGGTTTTTGCTTTGTTCTAGTTTTTGATTTGCTCCCTGATAAAGTGTAATATTTTCATCGATTTACTGACTCCTCAGCTGTCATTTTTACAGAACTGTCAGGACCTCAAGATGTCCTCCAAGCAGTAACAATACTGATCAAACATCATTACACTGTTCACACGTATTCTTTTACATAGTTTTCTGTCCTCTTGTTATGTATGTAAGCGTACAGGTTTTCTCCTCAGGACCAGCTTTTTTCGATTATACACAGATAATAGCCATTCAGATGAAAGGTCTTTGAAATCTCATTAAGATGATTTCATGCTTAAAGAACACAGTCAGTTATTTATATCTAAGGTTTCTCAACTAATTTTTTGTATTTATACCAGCAACGAGGTAAAAAATAAATGAAGAAGAGACAGAACATAAACTATTAGCATTAAGTAGTCTGTGCTTTGTCATTGCAAAATATACTCTCAGTATTTTGAAACCAGGAGGGTAATACGATCATTTGAAGTACTCAATTTTGGCTCTCAACACCTAGCAGAATGCCACGATGACTTTTGACTACAATTGTTTATGGAAGAAAAGCATAATTATCATCATAACCTTAAATATCAGGTGTGTGTGTTTTCTGTTCCCATTTTGGTATCACAGAAGTAACACCATGTTCAAAAATTACAGTAATCAAGACATAAGCTTCAACACAATTTTCTGAGTGTTTATTAGTATATGCTAAAGGACCCACGGAATTTAAAAACAAACAAACAAACTTCACAAAACTTTTACGCACCTTTATTTAAGCTGTGAGATCCACTTCCACATTAAAACAAACCTGCAAAATAAAACAAGAACTTACTGTACAGTTGTCATTGTTTTCTGTTTGTATTCTAGACTATCAGACAAGACAGGCAAAGCACAAAGAAATCCACAGCTACAAAAAATATTCTATCAGTTTTGTCTCAGGGTAGAAATATCACAATTCCAGTGGTCTTCTCTCAAACATGTAATTTCCCAATAACATGGATGTTGGTAGTTCAAAGCCACCAAGAAGTCATATCAAATATACACACGCTATTAAACTAAGGGGGTAGAACGGGGGAAAAGCGTCGCGTGGCAAGAAAAGCTGCATTTTCTGCTAGTGTCTTCAAAGTCAGCTATCTTAAATTCCCTGAATTGGGAATGAAGCATACAAAGGAAACGGTTACAAATGAAAGCTTTTTAAAAATCTTCTTCGCAAAACCAATCAACACATCTAAGTGTTGGAGAGCTGTTAAACCTGGGCCTCACCAGTTCCTCACCTCTGCTAGGACAAAGTTGTGTTTATGAATTCCACGGCTAGCTGCCCCATTTAAAAATCATAACTTACTTTGCCTTCAGGAAGGATGAGCAATATCAGATTAAAAAACTCTAACTTCAGTTTTGCTCACGGATCTTTAACAGAACTATCTATACAAGAAAATTTTTTCACTTCCTCGTTTGAGGTATCAGACTATAGAACGTGGGGAAGAGACTCTCACAGTCACTGAAGTTGCACAAAACAAAGAATGGATTTGAGTACAACATCTCTACAGAACAGGGTCTACTATTGAGGACACAACAACTAGCACACAGCTTTATAGAGAGGGTTATTTGTATCTAGACTAAAGTATCCATCACCAAAATGAACTCTGAAAGAAATACCTATCTTCACATACTGGCCAAGATTCTTTCCCTCAATTCCCAAATTGTTTCTGTGCTCCCCAGTCAGTCTGTAACTGTCTCAAAGCCACCTTCCCATATTACAAAGACAAAGCATGGTTAGAATAAACTGTATGATCGAAACAACTTCAGGATGTCCCTGCTTACTGCAGGACTAGATGACCTTTGTAGGTCCCTTCCAACTCAAACCATTCTGATTCTAAACTGTGGCTGCAGTCCATTTCATCAGCTTAAACATAAAAACATAGCAAAAGGCTCGCAACTGTAGCCTTGACTTCAAGTACTTTCTGGGACTATGAAGTTGGATTAGTTGGTCAACAGTGGCATTTACATTTATTAGGATACTGATATATTTAGCAGATTTTACTGCTGGGACAGAGAAGGGTAGAGGGGAAAGGAATTTCTAACATCTGATGCAGCTCTAGAAAGTGTCTATAATCTTACAGAAATCTAATAATCCTATGCCTCTAAGAATTAATGCAGGAAACTATAGAGTCATCGCTGCTTTCTACCAGCTAAGAGGCAGCTATTACAAGAAGTCTAGAAGAAGATCCAGCTAAAATTGTGCACACAACTATCAAGGATAAAAATAATATCAGAAGAGGACTGAAAACACAAAAACTTCGCCGACAATAGTCTCTTAAATCTGTTAATACAGCTGAAAAGCTCTTTAAATATAAGCCTATAGTGCTATTTGCCCAACAAGTAGTCAGCAGCGAACTGTCCGTACAAAATGTAGTCTTCTGCTGTCTGCTTGCAGAAGGAGCTTTGATGCTCTTTGATTTCTACTAAAAAAAGCGTAAAAATAATTTAATCTACATTCGATACCCACAAATATCTAGAAATAACATTCATTGTAAGTAGTTCAAATAATTACTCAAATTTAACTACGAGTTTTCTAAAAATCACATGAATTCCCTTTGAGAATTTGTAAAATTTCTCTCAATCTCTGCTATTCCAACCTTAGTTTAACCAAGTGAATTATAAATGCCACAATCAAATTTAGAAAAACTAAATTTGCAAAGGAAAAATAACAATCACTCTTCTTACACTAGTTAATGCAAAGCAGTATTTAAGTACAGGTATCCTACTGAATCCTGAATTATCCAGAACTCAAATGAAGCAAAAACTTGACACTTCACAATATGAAGAGACAAAATTTAAGTCCTTTTACTGAATATGCCTCTCACTTCAAAGAATGTGCAGTGATTGAACAAAAGCCAGTAAGCAAGGGACTCCAAGAGACTAGACTGCCTTCTGCATTTCAAATCTCCTGCTAGATTTTGAGTTATCTGAAAAATAGTTCAAAGAAGTTACAGTTCTTCCTTTGTATATTCATCACAGAAAAAGCCACATGCACAGTTCCCAAAGCTGTGTTAGGGTTTTCACGTGGAAGTGTTGAAATCTCTCATTTTTCTACTCGAAGAAAGTTTTGCTTTTTGACAACACCCCGTATGGGACAGTGAAGCACTTCAAGGAAAAGTGTGACAGAAAAGGAAATGAACACAACTAATCATACCTCAGACTGTGAAACTGTTTCAGTCCAAACAAGCAGATTACAAGTAGATGCATGCAACATTAATAGGACTATCACAGTAGGGAAAAAAAGTAGTCAGGGAGAGTACCTTTAATGGAAAAAAATGGAGTTTTACCTATTATTTTAAAAATCTGTATTACATAATTGAAAAAAATTCAAAAGACATCAGTGAAAAAAATTCTAAGTTGACTGATGTTTGGACTAACAAAACACACATTGGTCAAAAAGGTTACTTTTCCTCACTAAACAGATAAAGAAGCAAATATTTAAAGATGCAGACAACAGACACACAATGAAGATGTCTACAGAGAAGCATGGGGAACAAACACAGTTTAAGAGCTGCTTACTTTGAGTGTACATCATCCAGTAAGCAAACACGTAACAGAACCACTAATCTGAAGCAACAGCTTAAAGATAAGAGTTCTGACAACATTTAGAACTTTGAGGCCTTAATAGAAAATACTACTGTGATGTTTCTGAAGTTTACTTATCAATGTAGTTTCCCTCCTCAATTAAGATTAGTTGTAACATTCTAAGTATCGTAGATACTTAATAAATAAGTTTACAGTCCATCAACATCCAACTAAATTGAATAGCATTCTTTGCAATGAGAACTACCATGAGCAATAAGCTGCAGAGCAATAATTCACCTTACTTCTTTATCATTTCTCTATCAGTTTAAGCTACAGATCAACATACCACTTGCACAGTAAACACCCGGAAGTTTTCAGTCATCCTTCAGCCTATGAACTGGCTCTTCACTTGCTGCATTCATATACCTTAAACATAGCAGCTTCTCTCAAATAGGAAAAGTTTAAAGCACAGAGTGACATCATCTCTCCATTCCACTCCAAACGACTAGTGGCACTGCACATAACCTTGGAATCATTCTTGACATTGAACACTTCCCCTTACATTAGGCTGTCAGCAAAACCTCGATACATCACCTGTGTACTGCCTCTACCCTTCAGCTATGGAATGACTCTCTCCTCCAGTCTGAATTACTCCATATTCTTTCACCATGTCATCACATAAGCTTTATATACAGCACCACAAATATACAGTGACATACCCTCTGACTATAAGCACTGCACAAATACACTCCAGAAACATTACATCCTACCTCAAAGAAAGTCATTACTGTTCCTTACGAATTTCTAGTCCAAGTTTGCACGCCCAGTTTCTCAGCAGAAACTAATTCAAAATCCAAAGTAGAAAGCTTCTCCAACGAAGCACTTCTCTGAGGAAACAACAGCTGTAATTCAAGAACATGCATTTTGTGTCTTTTTTTTTTTTTAAGAAAAAGCACTTTTATAAACATTTGAGGTAGCATCTTCCCAGAAAACAGCCTGTTACATCCCAGGGTTCTTTTTTACAATACCAAACTGTACAGTGGTATTAGACATTGGTAGTGTCACCCTCTCCTTTCTACAAAATCCACAGAACTTTAATAGAAACATGAAAGAATTAAAAAGTTCAAGTTAAAGGTGTGTATATCAAATTATTGCATCCCCTTCTGTGTACCACCAAGCAGCAACATTCTATTGTCTAAATGACTGTTTTTACACACTAGCATTTTTCTACAACTTGAAACTTGCATTTTATGTATTTGGTGTAAATGAGGTAGGATTATCCTGAAAAGTCACAAGGCTGTTTCACACAAGATACTGAAAGAAGGTATGAAATAAAATTGTGCAATAAAAATAATACATCTATACAATCAAAGTAAATAAAGCACATGTGCTACTTGAGAAATATCATGTTTTAAGTACAGATACTTCCATTACAAGTTATAGGCAACCATATATTTTAGATGCACACTTCAAGTCAAGAATTTCTTAATTTCTACCAATGACAACCAAATAATCTTTCACAAGTCCCCTGAATAGAGAATAGTTTATCAGCTCCTGAATAATCCTGAATATCTCTACTAAATAAATCCAGTGCCTTTTCAGCTGGGAAGTGCGACAGGGAACTCACAAAATCCAAAAGAAATACAGAAAAATGAGATCTGCCATAGATATACACTACACATCACACGTACAGGACTTTGATGAAGAACAGACAGAGTTTATTGTCAGTCCACACCTGCCATCAAATCTGCTACCTGTGGAATCCTGACATACAGTGAAATGAATCCATCTCCACACATTCACTGCACTTCACAAATCCCTTTCCTGAAGTACTGCATTATACAGCTCTGAAATTCTTAAATGTAATTGTGCTTTTCCCTATTAATAAAAAAAACTTGAAAAAAGTTTACTCCACAAAATATATACTTACATTCTTATGAAATGAAATATAATGAAGATCCCTGAGAAGATTCCACTCTAGATTCTGATCTTTATTTATAGATCTTCAAATAGGATTCAGGTTGGCCATATATATCCTTTTAAACTCAAAATAAAAAAACATCTTAAACAAAAAGCTTTGCTGTATGAAAAACAGCCCCAATATTAAGGGCTTAATTTCTGAAAGCTAGAATTATGTTACCAGGTACCACATACTTTGAGAAATAGTATCTTTTTTTTTCCCCTCAAATGATTACCAAAAGAGATCAATGTTTTCTGTTGTGGTTTTTTTTGTTTGTTTGTTTTTTCCCTTTCTTCTGCAAGTTGTTTTATAACAACATTCTGTTTAATAATACAATTGAAAATCATGAAGCACTTTTCTTGGGGTAGAAAAAGCTGTAATTAGTTTTTTAAAAATATTTACTAGAAATAAGTTGTTTCAATAGACTGGCATTCTAAAACAAGAAGCCTGATGACGTCCATTAATATCTAAATGGATTGAAATCTCTGTTCCCCTTAAGAACACTTTCACCTAAAGGCAGTATCTCACACAACGTTTCTAATAGTAGTTAAAAGAGCACGTTAATCGTCAAGCCATGTTGTTACTGTAGCAACAATGACTCCTGGTAGCCATTTTCTTCTCCGCTTTAAGGCTGTTCCAAAGACAACAGTCCTTACTGCAATCTCTGTTCAAACCCAAAGGCGGCAAACTGCTCAGCAGTTTTCCCTCTGGCCACACACTTCAGATACCTCCCTCCAGACTGTCGGCTTCAGCCTAAGGTACTCGGCTAACAGAGCTCTCTAAAGCACGACTCAACACGATTTCAGTTTACGCTCATGAAAATGTAACAGTGTCACAGCTCACTTTTTTAAGGAAAACCCTACATTTAGGAGCCTAAACAGTCTGCAGGACACTGGAAGAGAAGACAGCGAGGCAATTCATGATTTTAACCTGCAGGCTCTAAGAACAGAGCCCAAGACAAGATGACCAGGTAGCAGGCTTAGAGCCTTGGACATTACACTGACAGCAGCCACAGAGAACCCCTTCTCAGACAATCAATTACAAAATCAAAGCAAGTGCTGTAGCTAAATGCAATCTCTCCAAATTTTCTGTATTTACAAAATGGTTTTAAGACAAAACTAGCGCATACGTTCAGTTCCAACTCCTCCTCTATTTTTACAGTCTTAAAAATGACAATACCTGAAACACTTTCCTGGCATTCTTAAGATTGCAATGCAGTTTTAAAACAGGTTGAATCCAAAATCCTACAGCTCAAAATTAGTGATGAATGCTATTACAGATGAATGCTATTACAGACACTATTTCCACTTCTTTCTTTAAAAAAACCCCAAACCTCTTTCTTGTATCATAACAATTTGAAAGAAAGCAATGGTGGTAGGCACTAACAAAAAAGTGCAATACATAACTGTAACAGCACTGGGAGGAAACACTGATGGTATCAGCGCATAAGTACTCCTACAAAACAGGATCCTAAGTCCAAATTCAGTTCCTCACAAGTTTGTTCCAGTTGAATAGGTAACTATGCTGGGATCACGAGCTCTAATGCCTGCCTGTTGTCTGTCTAGACAGTGTTTCTGACACTTCCCATAGATCATGGCAAGAACCGGAATCTCCTGTTCACCACCTCAGAGAAAGTCTATTTTCTATGCATACGAAAACATAAAATCTAACAAAAAATTCTTAGAATTGCGTACGTATTTGTAAACCTCTGCTTATAAACTCGTAATAGATATCTCATCTGTAAGGGGTTAAGCTTAAAATGAAGGTAGGCTTACGCTGAACTCCGAATTGGTGTGGCTGAGACATTTTACACTGACATCCCTACGATGGAAACCCCCCAGCAGAGGACACAGTAGACACTCTGGAGTATTAGCATCTTTAAACACCACTGCTAACTCACAAATAGCCCGTCTGCTTACCAGAGGACTAGGCTGTCACTGCAATCAATGTTCCAGTGTGAAGAAAATAAACATATAAAATAATCACCTAAAAACCCCAAATTCCAGTACCAGCATTCTTCCTGCAATAATTTTGTCCACATAAATCCTACTGTATAAAATGTATGTATATTTTAAGTACTGCTTATCAGATTTGAAGTGAAGCTACAAAGTACTTGGTTTTCTAGTTGGATTCATATATACACTATCACTTACAATCTACAAAAGATCACTTTCAGGAGTCATAATCAGTAATGTAAAGCCTTTTCTTCATTTTGCAGGAGTCTGGGTTTTTTGTGACAGATGATTGGTTTTGGTGAAGGAGTAAAGTCAGAATACATTGTCAACACAACCACCTTAATAGCTATTAAAAATGGGTTTTAAAGAAAGTAAAAATCCATTCCTCACTGAGTCTTCACTCTTGATTTAGTGGCACTTTAAGCTTCTAACCTTGTCCATCACCTACATAAGTATGAAAAAAAGATTTCCTACTTCAGATAAACTGTAGCAATGTGACATATAAAACCATCTGTGGTTTAATTTTACATCTTTATGCTAGATAGCTGTAACATTCTTGTTTTCTTAAATAGGAATGACCCGCATCTTACAACCCATGTTATATTACCACACCTGGCAAGCAAACTAGGGCTAGTGTCTCCATGCATCTCTTTGAAATGTAGTTTGAGACCACTAGTTACCATCTTGAACACTCTTGAACCAGCCACACAACACCAGCACCACAGCCACAGATCAGGTCTGAAACAACATTCATGTTTCATTAGCAAGCTCCTATTCATGAATCAGACAGTGTCCACGGGTTTTATTGCTAATACAATTAAGCACCATGCAAGACTGTTTCCTATAGTATAATTTCCAAGTGTTTTGTGAAGTAACTAAGCCTTTGCTCAAAACTATTCTATGAGAAGCATCTTACTATGAAGCAGATCTACGTTAAGGTCTCTCTACCCAAGGTAGACAGACTACATTCTTCTATGGAGTCTCCATATCTGATTTCATGAAGGTATAGAAGTCTGAAGTAGGCTTCACTTCAAGGTTAGAGCTTTGTTAATCCTTCTCTCTTCAAACTTGAACCCTCTAATGCTTGTGGACTCTGTTCCACTGTTTAGTTCCTTTTGCTTAGCCACCAACTGGGCAAAAGCCTTCTATCTTTCGATTCTTTCACTCCTTGACTCAACTCTTCCAAACACGTGACAGCCAACAGACAAATTCAGTCCTTGCAACTTCTATATTTTTAGTAATAAGATACCTACGGTTTCAGATGCAAGCATGCAGCATTTCATACAAAGACTTACCTCTGTTCATTTGCATACACATAGTAAAGTATACTGGTTTTTACTGCCTTGTCACACCCACAAATACGCATATTCTTGCCTAGCTTCCACCAGCTAGCTCTAACAATACACAGCCAATAAAGTGAGGCAGGGCATACAGGTTCTAACAAATATATTTAAGGGTCACAACATATCTGCCGCATCGCAAAACAGAGAATCTATTGCATTGCACGCGTTTGGCCACTTGACTGCCACCATTGCGGTCGTGCAACATACATTGCCAGTCACATGAAATACTGATCTCATGATAAAAGTGCTGATGTCTTCAGCACATGATTAATTACAGCAGTGAATACCCTTGTTCTGGCTCGAGGAAAGCACCCTCGTGGTACGTCCCCAAAGTTGTGAGATTTTCAGAAAAGACAACAGCAAAAAAATGTGTCATATTGGTTACCCTCACCTGTGCATATCCAGCTCATTGGCTGTCCTTAGGGACCTAATTTGGTCGGGGCTAGAAAGGTAAATACACTTCTCAGTTTTCCTGACCAAAACTTTGATTGACTTACCAATCAATCTTTCAAAGGTAGCCCAAGAAACAGAAGAGGCAAGACACATACTCTACGCCTGTTTCATAGGGTTTACATTGGATTACAAGGATAGTGCAAAAGAAACGGATCTGCATGGGCTAAACCTGTGTAAAATCAAAAATATAAGATAAATATACACAGTCAGCACAAGCCATTCACATAACGACTCTATTGCAGAATAAAGACACAGGGTTTTATAACAGAAGCCAAGAAACCTCTATGTTTCTCATGCCTCCCTTGGACCTTAGGGTATAACACAGAAGTATTTTCTTCTAGCAAGTAAACAGCTTATGTTATCTGCACTAATAACAAAGCTTCTTAAAACAAATGAAAGGGAACACCTAAGATAAAGAAAACTTTGCCATTGTCTTGCACACCCACAGTAAAACAAAATGACCACTGGAATATTTCCTGAAAAGGCTTCGTAAATTTGCATATATATTGACTAACACGTCCCAAAAACTTGTCACCTACATCAACAGAGGTTCTGTGCCTATTTTCAGGCCCACAAACAGGGTTGACTATTTCTCGCTGCTTACTATCATAGCTCACTATCGGCAATTTTGTAAACATACAAGGTAGATTTTCAAGATTAGCTCTAGTATTTCATGATTGGTTTTGGCTGGAACACTGAAGAGACCATAATCAACAATAAATGCTTAGAGACTATCTACGAATGTGAAATCTGCTGGTTTAAATGGATTGAAGGAGAGAAAGGAACTTTGCCTTAAGCTCACGGACCACATACAGAAGCATAATGAGAACAATTCTGACAAAAATGCTCAGAACTTAATTCATACTTAATCAACTTTAAACAGCTTCAGAGAAAGTAAGAGCCATGACCTACTCTCCAGAATGCTATTAACAGAAGTACGTAAGATAATACTTAAAATTTAAGAAATAATCTGTCTTTATTCCCCAGATTCACAAAACCAAAGAAAATTCAGAGAAAAAAATATAACAGAAAACAAAGGAAGTTACAGAACAGGTCAACTTCTAAAAAAAAATAAACCTTCAGAATATTCTAAATAAAGCTATTCCTTGACTATATTTAAGACTATCAGAAAACTGCTAGGAATTTTCAATATTTAGAAGAAAAGAATATTGTATTTGTATTTACTTTTTATGAGGTATAGGCAGTCACAGATAGATGGAAGGCAAGACTAAAGAAGAGGCAAAGGAGTTTAGGGGCGGTGTTTTTGTTTTCGGGACTGGTTCTTTTTTTGGTTGATTGGTTTTTTTTTTACACTAATAGGGCTGTGCTATTAAAAACAAAGTGTGAATTATGAATAGAAAAGTACTGGTAACCAAAGATAACACTAATATTTGTGTATTCTTTCAAATAAGCTGTTGATCATGGAGCTTTGGTTTTCATTTCTGAATACTAAAATTTCCTTTAAGGTCAGGAAGAAATGTTAAGGATAACCTCAAGAACATAAAAAATAGTGCACTTTCTCCTGCTGAAAATGGCATTCCAGAAGATGACCTAAAAAAAAATGAAATAAAAATTCAGGTAAAACTGTTTGGTGTAATGAAAGTGAAGTCAGAAAGATTAGTTTGAAAAAAAAAACAAAACCCAACAACCACAATCACTCTGGTGATTGTTACTGTTATTACTAATATCATTAATAGTATTATTATTACTAAGTTGGAAGAAGTTATTTTAAGATGATCATGGAAACCACCAACACAAGGGATCACTACTTGATTCTCTCTCTTTTATATTTACATCCTTTTAAAATGGTATGCATTAGCGTGCTTCAGCATCAGCTTACTAGATGAACCTAAAGCCAAGTTATTTGCAATGTATTAAATAGAACTTCATTTAAAACAACACCTAGCATCCTCAATATCGAAATTGCCTTGCACAAGTCAAACAAACCCACATTTCTCTAAATGGCTTGACAGACAAAAAACCCAACTCCCCATTAATGCTCCAAATCACATGAAGAAATGCTGTGCTGGGATACTGCAGTACTTCTTATGCAAAAGTATAAATCTGTCACTCTAATTTCCTAACAGACATTGCCGGACTTCTGAAGAGACTAGAGACTGGATGCCTTCACAATTTTACTAAATGTCAATACATTACCCTAAATACAGCCTTAATTTAGAACTCTGTAGTTTGTTCTGTAACGCAATACTCTTACATTGGAAAACACTAAAGAATAATTTAATTATTTGTCTCTATATAACTGTTTAGAAATATCTATCTGGATAGGTAGGAAAAGAAACACACAAACTGTGCACAAACACACAAAAACTCCTGCAATCATTACAAAAAAAAAAAAAACCAAACCCTCCCACTATCACATAATTTGTTTCATTTTGACACAGATCCTTGCTAGACTACCTCTTGCACACCATCTCTGCCCAGTTCTGCTAGAATTTCACTGGAATGAAAAACCGGAAGGCAAATTCTCAAATCGTTCCCAGTGTCTAAATGACATTTCTAAAAATAAATTATCACAGTACCTGTATGGTATTTTTAGACATAGTGTGACACTACAGTTATATAGGAACTGAAGGGTTTCTCCCAAGTATCATTTCTATTTCTGGTTCTGCATAAGGGAGAGAAATACGTTATGCCTGTTAATGCACGTTACTGCCGGGAAAATTTTGATAAGCAACAGCAGTCTTACAATTGCACTAGAGAGAGAGACTTGGGGAGTATTTTTTTTTCCTGGACAAGATGTTCCTCTCCAAGCCTCACACACATACACACACCAGGAAAGAAACCAGACCTCTCTCATCCAGGAGCACTTTTAGCCACACACATAGCAGTGAGAATCACAGTGAACTTAGCCAGTAGTCTCACCACCTAGAAAGTATAGGAACAGGGGCTTGTCATTTACAGGAACATGACAGTGCATACTAGTGATGTACCTCCCTCACTGGAAACACTAACAGAAGGAAAGGTCTGTGGGAATCTGTGCTAAAAGCTGCTCACCAGTAAGTCTACCACTTCTCAACACAGCATGTGTGACTGTTTTCCAATATATTCAAGGCTTTGTAAGGACACAGAAAAAGACAATCACTATCTCAAAGCACTTAGAAGAAAACAAGTCAGACAAAACAAACCTTCAGAAGTTTTCTGAAAGCCAAGATGTAGCAAGAATACACAACAGACAGCCTTCTTTGGTTTAGGTACCACACAAGCAATCTCTACACCTCAGTTTCATCAGCATTTCGGTTCAGTTTGCATACTAGTCAAGCAAGCTCTACTCCCTCTCATTCCATAACTTCTCCAAAGCCTCTGAATTTTTTTATTGCAGCTTATCTAGGTTAATTCACCATCACAAGTTCCCCCAACTGATCCCTCCTCTCCTTCCTCAGAAGAAAAAACTGCCACAACATAATGTACATACTTTGTTAGTAAGTATCTGAGTAGGGAGTACTAACTTACACTTCGTTCTCTATTTCCCAGGTTAACTTTAAGGTAACTTCAGAGTCCTAATATTCATTATAATTTGTATACAATGCAGTTATTTTCATTACATGCCACAGGTTCTCACTCTTTATGAAAAGTATTGTGCGAGAATAGAAAAGATTAGATGATTTCACTGATGTCAATATACATAGTAAAGAAAAAAAAAAAGCAGAAGAGGACAGAGTACCCATTTGATTGCGAGAGTTAGGTGAAGCCAGCTGCAGAATCGTCACTTCTCGCTCCCTGTGACAGCACACATCGTCAAGACTTTCTCACAGAAGATACACTTATAACAATTACTGTATTAAACCAACAAAATACGGTACTTCTGTGTAAATAAACAAAGTTATTTATACTGAAACTTATTACAAGCAAAGGCTGTCCTCTGCTGAAAATATTGTTTCTAATACCAAGCCAACATACAGTAACAACCACCACCACCACATTTCGGAAAAAATACTCCCCTTTCCCTTCCTCCTCCCCAGTTATCAGAGGAACACATAATCTGGTCTCTTTGGTGAAGGCTCCTAAGTACACCTGTAAGAATACATGGTTTCTTTGCAAACAAAACCATCATAAATACAATAAACACTTCAATAGCCTACAACCACTATTTTGGTAGCTGAGAGACTAATTTTAAGATATAGATTCTACAAATTTCCTACCACTTTTGACTGAAAAGATAAATTTGGAAAATTAATATTAGAGATAGTTTCTGAAACACTACAGCCACAAAACTGTTGTAGGTGTCTACATTTGAAGATGAAGAAAGATACCAGCAATAGACATTACAAACATCGAGGGCTTTTTCAAAAAGGAGTTGTCAAGAATTACGTCACATAGATAGTGTTCCTAGGAGAGCTGAGTAGAATCAGAAGTAAACACCAGAAATACTCAGAACACAGCCTCTAGAGAAGACAAAAACTGAAGTAAAAAAACCCCAAAATGAAGCAACCTGCCAACCAGAACACTATGAAGAGCAGCAAACCAAAACACCAAATGAAAATGAGAAGAAGTCAAACCATAACCACCATCGCCCACCAACTGCAGCCAGACAAGAAACGGGCACCTACCACTTCCTACCAGCAGCAGCAAGGTGCAGTGGCAGAGCTGCCAGGCTTTAGAAGTAGACAGAAGTTAACAGGTTTCCAAAAGCAGTCCCCTGACCTCCTGTTGTATGCCACTTCTGGAAATAAATCTTAGCTGGAAAATCCATCCCTGTCCCCATTAAAGAGCCACATTGGGAAAGTAGATGGGATAAAGCACAACTTGTGCTCTCAAATGCACCAAATTATTATTCTGTGAAGAGGCAGGCAGGAGGCATTCACTACCACTTTTCAACACCACAATGATTATATTTGTTTAGGAATTTCTAGTTTCTTTACTCAAACGAAATGAAGGATGCATCAGGTAAAAGCTGTAAATAAAGGTAAATGAAAAAGCACACACCTTGCATCTCCCTTTGCTTGTGTTCTATCACTTTGTTAGGGAAAGCGTTTTTACACGGGAATGCTAACAGCTGGCCCAGAAAACAGGAAAGCTGCATCAATTATCTCAATCCCTGTTCAGTTACAACTGGACAAATCAATAAGGCACCTGTAATTCCTTCCATCCTGTTTCCCAAGACACATCCCTTCCCTCGATGCAGCTGCTTTGTGAAGACTGTAACATTATCAAGTATTCATTTAAGGCACACAAAACCACTCATAAAATAATGTTCCTTTATAAAAAGGAAAAAAAACAACCTGATTGCAAGTATGTCAGGCTGCAACTTCTACCTTTTTTATTTTAACTTGGAAAATAGTACGACTGTACTCTGGTCTCCAAAACTCGAAAACTTTTTTAAGTATGGTAAGTATCTAACTTGCAATGTTAAGCATACTGAAAATAGTTACTACATGCTAACAACAGGCCTGAAATATTCCAAAGCCCAGCAATCTGACCTTTATTCTGATTTGAGCAAGAACTTCGCATCCTCTGGATTAAGTTTCAAGAAATACTGAATTACTAAATATCCCATCATCCTTCAACTAGTCGATCATATGTAAGATTAAGCACTCAGTATCAATCAATAAATGTCAACTAGAGATTTAGTTACATCCGAAACCCGCAGTTCCCATACCAAGAGTATCAAAACTACATTTACTGGAGGGAGTTATCTGTATTATAGTTTGCTCAAAAATACGAAGTCAGTTAATATTTAGCATAACATAACCATGCATACTGGCTGTTAAGTCACTGTCTTCCCCGCCTTTAACCTCACTGGCAATGTCAGGGCATTGCTGCAACATTTTATCTACGTAACAGCTGCTGCCTACAGCTGAGCAAGGACAGAAACGCACCATAACTGGGTACTCATACTCACTTTTATTTGGATTACTTTATTTCCCTACTTTTATTTTTTTTGTAAAAAGCTTGCTCTCCTTCAATGAAGCAACACCACAGAAATACGACAGCATTCTGCGCACTTTGTACCAAGACAAAACACTCAGTACGCGACACCTCATCACACACCAAGTAACGTGACTGATTCAGTGACTATCATGCTCGTCACAATTTTTTTTGAAAAAACACAATCAGAAGTTTATCCAAATTGATTACATGATGTTTCTTCACAGACACCTGTGATTTGAGCATCAAATGACATCTCGCAGCACTGCTGTACTGCAGACATGCACTGCATTTGTGCGCATTTTTACATAACCAGGGAGGGAAGTCAGTGGTCATTTCACACTCTTGCCTATCAAAGAAGCTCTCCTACAGTTCTGTGAAGGACGTGGGCATGACTTTTCTACCACCACTGTTTGTGCAAATGGCTCCTATTAACCGGCACAAGTTTTGATTTAAGGAACACAATGATCAGAGGCACGGAAGTGTATGTACTTTTTTTTTTTAATAAAAAAAAATGAAGCATGAAACAGATTTTTTTTTTTTCAATGATACTACAAACTACATGAAATCCTTTAACTCAGACAGCCCAGCAGTATCTTTACGTGTATTAGCCAGACTGACCAATGAACAACATTCACAGTTTCCTTGGGTAACTTAAGGTCTTCTTCCAGTAGCTCTATTAAAGTCTGCATCTACCTTGAAAAAAAAAGCAGCGAGAAAAAACGTTATCAAAAATCAGCTTATATTTGGAGTGCTCAAGAAGCTAAATGAACATATTTTTAGAGAAGACAAACTTGTTTTGGTTTATTTCACCAGAGATTTCTTTACACTGAAGTTGAGTGGACATTATTTTCATCTGAAGGAATCGGGCTTTGGTGGTTGTGCTAACTTAAACCAGTTTCAAAGTCAATTAAGTGAGGGCAACATTCTTCTGATATAACCCAATTTTAAAAAATTATTGTCCTCCCAATCTCTGAATACAAAATACAATACAGCCACAATCCAGAGCACAGAGGGTACTAATTTAATTTGGCCTGAAGTAACAGAAAAGTGTAAAATGTAAAAACATGAGGAAAGTAAGTTAATGACTAAGCCAAAAAAGCCTCACCAATCTGCAACTGTTCAAAGACCTTTAATTCAAACCAACTTCAGGTGAAACTGCAGAGCAAGTGACACATCTATTCTCTATTTCTTCCAGTTTTAAGTTCTCAGATCTTCTGGTAAGAAGTCTGAAAGTCTCTGAAATTAATAACTGTGTATGACCATGCGTCAGTTTTACTACTATGGAGAACTTTATTCCCTTTTCAGTTCCATTCTTTCCACAGTGACTTCAAAAGGCTTGAATAAAAAAAGAGTATACATGCTAGTAGGTTCTGCTAATACTTGCAAGTATAAGCACAAACTATTCTACAAGAAATTCCAACAACAATCCTTGAATTCAGTGTGGATGTTGAAATTCAGCCTAAGTGGAAGGCGCTGCCACTATTGTTTAACATCCTCTTTATTCAATTGCTGATGCTCCTCTTTCAATCGATTGTTGCTGTACTAAATAACCTCACAAGTGATCACTGTCATTTCCTCCTACTAGCCGATCACCTGGTGAGATTTCAAGACAGTAGTATGCTCTTTTAACAGACACTCAAGAACTTTCATACCTATTTTCCTAGGCCCATTCCTTCTAATGCTATTCAGTATCAACTAGATGCTGGACTTCATGAAACTTCAAACAAAACCATCAGAGTAGACATCTTTGTTCTGATTTTGTTAAAAAAGACTAGAGAAAACAAAACAGAAATATATCCATAAAAAGACAAGTTTCTTCATGACATTAACAACTTTTTTCCCCCACCACAAAAAGCCCTGTTCCTTAGGTAGATTTTTTTTAATTTAAAAAAAAAAAATCAAGCTGAATGAATGCTGTATGTCAGAATAAACTACTTTAAGAAAATATCCTGAAGATTATTAATTTCAATTCTCATTGCAAGTCTTCTATAACTCTGCACTGCATCCCTCTGCAGTTATATTAGACAAGTTTGCAACATCAGCTTTGATTATAAGTCAGTGTAATAGGATTGTCACACTGCACTGCTCCTCCATGCGCTCTATTTAAAGTCCTCTCCAACAAGAAAATTGCTGCATGTAAGTGACCCACTAAAAGCTTCTCCAGATTTATTTTGCATTGTCCAACCAGTCCATTTCTTCTGCCCTCAAATCGCCTGCCCTGCACGACTCAGTTAGTGAAGAATTCTACACAGAAAAATCACAAATTTCCAAAGCACTTCACTGTCAATTGTGAGGAATCTTCTCTTTATAGATTTGCTTTACAATCTAATGAAAAAAAATATTCTGCAGCTTGTATAAAAACAAACAAACACAACAAACATATTGCACAAACTTCTCAGCAAAAGGTACTATTGTAGGTGGAATTCCAAAGATGCTTATCAGTCTCTTAAGAGTGCTTGTCCCATGTGTTAATTCATTAATCTATAGAACATGAAATGGCTTCTTATTCTAAAATCTGGTGCACATTTATTCCTCATATGTGTCTGAAAGCTAAGTTCCATGACACAATCTTTATAATTAAATTATATTCTAGAAGAGAGGGAGTAGGAATCTGAATATTGCTGCGAACGATATTTTCCTTAAAGGGCCAGAGTTATACACATTGATGGAAATCTATTTTGATACGCTGTGCTTGCTTTTCATTACCACCGTGACTTGTCAGTTTACAGCCCACACTACCCCAACAAAAGTATCTCCAAATGACGAAAGGTTTCATATAAGCCATAAGACATAACTTTCTATATTTCAGATAAATTACATCGGTCAAGACGATGTTCATCACTGCAACCTGACGTAACACAAACTTTGTCAGAGAAACCACCAGACCCTGAAGCAGCTGGGAGCCCGAACACACGACTTCGATACCTGAACTGTTAACTTTCCTTCGCTGCTGTAAACCGCCCCGGTTCTGGAGCCCCGCGCACTGCAGTCGGCGGCAGTGCCCCCGGTACCTAAGGCACATCGGCCAGCCCCACGGCGGGCCAGGAACTTCCCAGCCCTTTGTAATAACACCGTGCGTTTCGGAGCCGCCCTGCTTCATGCTAAGAAGGAAAGGAACGTAGAGGAGGGAGGAGATCGCACGTTACCCCTGCCCCGGGACAGCAGCAGGCAGCCTTCCTGGGCTGACCGTGAGTCCGAGTGGGCAGCGTGTGCGGTGACCCGCACTAAGGGGGTGGGCGGCAGCGAAGCGGCGAGAAGCAGCGGGCAGGTCGGCCCAAGGGGATCGGCCGCACAGCCTTGGCACGTCGGGACAGGCGGCAGGACGGGACAGACGCCTGCCAGAGCCCCCCAGGATGAGCCCGGCTACTCCCGAGCGACAGCATCCTCCTGCCCCGGCCACGGGGCATTACCTGGCTCCCTGCGGCCCCACGTTCCTGGCGGCCCGACCCCGGGTGGCTCTCCCCGCGCCCTAGGCCCTGCCGCGGCGGCACCGGTCTACCCAGCTCCTCTGCGCCTGGCAATGGCGGCGGCCCTGCTCCCCCCCTACCCAGCTCCGCGCTCACTGGCTGCGCCGCTTCATGTGACCGAATAAAACCCTCCTAGGCACAGCCCTTTGTGTCCGGCCCGGCCGGGGCACCGGCTCGGCCGCTCGCCGGCTCGGGGAGGGAGGAGAGGGGCGACGGCAGGGACCGAGAAAGACAAC